>JAQZBX010000103.1:101298-150242 GCA_029593785.1 Cabassous unicinctus | reverse complement strand
AAAAAAGGCTGTTGGGATTTTTATTAGTATTGCATTTATTCAGTAAAACATTTTGGATAGAATTGACATCTTAACAATATTTAGTCTTCCAATCCATGAATACAGTGTCCTTCCATTTATTTAAGTCTTCAGGTTTTTTTAGCAATGTTTTGTAGTTTTCTGAATAGAGATTCTTTATGTCCTTGGTTAAGTTTTTTCTTAAATATTTGATTGTTTTAGCCACTGTTAGAAATGATTATTTTTTCTGATTTCCTCCTCAGATTGCACATCAGGAATTTATAGAAATGCTACTGATTTTTGCATATAAACCTTGAATCCTGCCAATTTGCTGAACTTGTTTATTAATTCTAGTAGCTTTCTTGTGGATTTTTCAGGATTTTCTAGATATAGGATCATGTCATCAGTGAAGAGTGAAAGTTTTAATTCTTCCTTTCCTATTTGGGTGCCTTTCATTTCTTTGTCTAGCCTCATTGCTCTAGCTAGATCTACTGGCACAATATTGAATAATAATGGTGACAGTGGGCATGCTTGTCTTGTTCCTGATCTCAGCAGGAAAGATTTCAGTCTTTCAACTTTGAGTATAATACTAGCTGTAGGTTTTTCATATATGCACTTTACCATATTGAGAAACACTTCCTTCTATTCCTATCTTTTGGAGTGTTTTTATCAAGAAAGTGTGCTGTATTTTGTCAGATTACTTTTTTTCATCACTTGAGAGGATCATGTGCTTTTTCTTCTTCAATTTATCAATGTTGTTTATTACAATAATTGATTTTCTTGTGTTGAAACACCCTTGCATACCTGGAAGAAAATCCACTTGATCATGGTGCAGAATTCTTTTAATGTGCTTTTGGATTCTGTTTGAATCCCTTAATTTTTGAATCGCAGTTTTGCCAGATACAGATTTCTTGGCTGGCAGTTTTCCTTTTTCAATACCTTAAATATATCATATCGCTTTCTTCTCTCCTCCATGGTTTCTGATGAGAGGTCAGCACTTAATCTTATTGAGTTTCCCTTGAATGTGTTGCTTTTCTTTCCTTTTGCTTCTTTCAGAATCTTCTCTTTATTTCTGATATTTGTCATTCTGAAGAGTAGGTGTCTGAGGGTAGGTCTACTCGTGTTTATTTTCTTTGGAGTGCATTGTCCTTCTTAGAAATTGATATTTATGTCTTTCATGAGGGTAGGGACATTTACAGTCATTATATCTTCAAGTATTGTTTCTGCCCCTTTTGCCTTTCCTTCTCCTTCTGTAACACTGATAATGTATATGTTTTTGTGTTTTGTGTTGTCATTCAATTCCCTGAGAACCTGTTCCATTTTTTCCATTCTCTTCTCTTTCTCTTCTCCTTCACTAATTCTATCTTCAAGCAGTTCAAATCTGTTCTTATGCACCTCTAGTGGTTTTTAAATCTCTTCCATGATGTCTTTCATTCCCTTAAAGTCTGTTACTATACTTTGCAGACTTTCAAAGAGTTTCTTATGCTCACTCAGTGACTTCTTAATAACCTTTATGCCTTTAGTCATATTTTCTTTCAATTCTTTAAATTGATATAGGAGAGCTGTGTGATTTTTATTGTTTAATTGTCTTAAATCCTATTTCTCTTCAGGATATTTTGTTTGTTATTTTGGCTGATCCATCTTTTCCTGTTTCCTAGTATTACTTGTAATTTTTTTGCTGATGTCTAGGCATCTAATATGTTGTTGAATGTACTCTAATGCCCAATTTCTCTCTCTTGCCTATTATTATTTTTGCACAGCTCTTTGATATTTGATTCAACTTATCTTGAGAGTTCAAAATTGCTCAACTTTTGTTATGAAAATCAAGTCAGGGACTCACTAATGAGGCACAGTCTTTCTCCCAGAGTTGGGGTAAAGAGAACTCTAAAAGCAGTTTTTGTCCATGTTATTTCCAAATGGGCCATCATATGTTGCTCATTCATGCACCTTTCCATGGAGGTGTATCTCTCCTGGTTTTGTTTCCTTTGTTTTCATCTGGGCAGAGCTGAGATTCAAAGTGGGCTCTGCTTACTGAATTCACTGATGAAAAGCCCCCAACTCCCCCTTCCTTTTCTCCTTGTAACAGCTGGCAGGGAGGAAATGTCTGTTCTCCTCTCAGTCATCTGCCATGCTCCAGGGATTCTAGCCCTGCTGAATCTCTCAGGGCTAGGTGGGGAATTTCTTGATATCCTGGAGGTTTAGTAATTCACAGTTTGTTGTTTTTGCTTCTTCATCTCTCTGTCCCTCACCTTCCTGGGAGTTGTGAAACAATGCCTTGGTCTGCTGAAGTCCAAAGCAGGTCCTTCGGGCAGGTTTTGGCTCTTTCTCTGTTGTTTTTCATGAAAACACTGAGTCTTATCTGCTTAATCTGACACCATGTTCCCACAATCAATTATTTTTTTATATATTTTTTTTTATTTTAAAAGAAGCTTTAGATTACATAAATGTTACATAAAAAATATAGGGCATTCTCATATTCATCACCCCCTCCCACTCCCACACTTGTATTCATTCTTTATGACTCTTTGATACACTGTCTAGTGTCCTTTTCTTTCATCTGCACCAAACCCCTTAACAATGTTTGGAGGGTAAGGTTAGTGGAGACAAATATTCCTCAGTTTTTGCTTATCTAGGAATGTCTTCATGTCTTCCTCAGTTTTGAAAGACTGTTGCACTGGATACAAAATTCTTGGTTTATAATCATATTCTTTCAGTACTTTAGATATTTGTCCCACCTGCCTTCTTGCTTCCTTGGTTTCTGATGAGAAATTGGCATTTAATCTTATTGGAATTTCTTTGTATATAACTCATTGCTTCACTCTTGCAGCTTTCAGAACTCACTACGTGTTTTGGGGACTAGAAAGTTTGATTTATTAGTTTCTAGGCATGTTTCTTTTTGAGTTTATACGGTGTGAGGCTTTTTGGAATTCTTAAATGTGTATACCCATGCCTTTCATTAAAATAGACTAGTTTTCTGCTAAATAATAGCAATAAGCGAATCAATAAACTTTGAAAATTCTTCCTGACACTTTTTCTCTTTCTTCTCCTTCTGGGATCCTCATAATTCATACGCTGGGTTTTTCTCTATCATCCAACAGTAGCTTAGGCAGTGTTTGTGTTTTTCATTTTTTTTTATCTGCTTCTCAGTCCAAATCATTTCAATTGTCTTGTTTTCATGATCACTGATTCTTTCTTCTGCAGCTCCAATTCTCCTGGGAATTTTTCAATTCAGGTAATGTGATCTTAATCTCCAGTGGTTCTGTTTAAAATTTTCTGTCATTATTGAGATTTGCATATTGCTTATTCATTGTTTTCCACATATCCTTTACATCTTTCTCTATGTTTCTCTTTATCTCTTTGAGAATATTGAGGATCATCTTTTTTTAAGTCTTTTTCTGGTATGTCTTAAATTCAGTCCTCTTGACAGTTTCTGGATTTTTAACACATTACTTTGCCTTGGCCATCATTTCTTGTTTTTTTTTTGTCTTCTAATATATTTTTCTTCACTGTACATCTTAGTATTTTAAAGTTTAATATCTGTGACTTAGCCTCTGGATTGTCTGTTTTTCCACCCAGATCGTGATATTACAGAGATTTCCTTGATTGTGAGTAGCTAAGAAAAACAAACAAACCAAAGCATAAAGCACCTTCCACATTCTTTGCCAAATGGCTTGAATTTAATTGGTTGTTTTCTTGGGATCTTAGCACTTTTATCCAGATCAGCCTATGGCAAATGCAAACTGCAGGGTCTGCTATGTTTTGTATGATCCTGCATGGAGCCATAGAGCCTGCATTTTTCCTGGGCTTGTGCTTGCTTGTGGCTTTAGCAATTTTCCTGTTGGCATGCATTCCAATGCTCCATCTACTCCCAATTTTAACAGACTTTCACCCCGCTCTTTATTCCTTTTTGGTACTGGCTGTCTGAACTCTGGCCCAAGGAACAGAGGGGAAATAAGATGTTAGAAACCAACTTGGCAACTTCTATCAGCTAACTGTATTCATGGGTATTTGTATATTCTTTGTCATTTTCATATTTTTCTGCCCCTTGGCCCTAGCTGAAATATAAATTTGCAGGACATAAGTCTTTTCCAAGAAAGAGACATTGTTTAGAGTTTATAAGAAAAAATTTGAAGAATGATTTTGGCTTCTGTTTGCTCTTGCTTTTATTACTTTCCAAAAAAATTTATTCCATAGAAATAACTAGCTTCAGTTTTGGTGGATGCTATTTTAACAGTTTAACCAATATTATCTGTCACTTAAATCCATGATGTGGAAACAGTTAAATACAGAATTTCAGTATCTTAAGAAAACCTACTAGAGTTAAAAATTTTTTAATTTATCACTAACTTTTTTGAATTGACATTTTATTTTCATTTGTGTATTGTTTTATGCTTAAATGTATAAACATACTCATTTATCTGCTTTGGAAATATATTTTTAAAATGGTGAAATATATTTTGTTTATATCTTCTAATAGCTCAAATACATCCTGTCTTTGTCACTGAAATATTTGTTGATACCATAAATTACATGGAACATGAATATTGACCTTCATATCAATATTTTTTTTCCCTCTCTGACTCCCCATTTCAGTCTCTCTCTATTTAAGGTATATTTAAAACCCTGTATTCAAACAAATTCTATAGATGGCTTCTCTTACATTCTAAGGTTTGGAAGACCAATACTATCCTATTTCAATATCTTTGATATCTGTGAATATTTTGTGATGGATGATCATGTGTTCTCAGTGATTGCCACCTGGTTTAATCAGCATGGAAACCTCAGTAAATACTAACAGCATTAAAGTAAATACATAAAGCATGTCAGTGTGATTCCTAGTTAGTATCTGAATATTAACTTTTTAATAAAGGTCAGTGGTCTAGATGTAAGTTCACTGAAAATATTTTATATACATGAGATGAGAAAATTGACTTTTTAAAAATAAATATTGTAGGGGAAAGCTAGCAAGGAGTAGTCATGATTGTGAAAAATGTTTAATTTCATTTGCAAACAAAGTACTAAAAAGTTAAATAATGTATTAAATAGGAAAAATTTTTGACATCAAATAAGAGAAATTAGCTTGTTAATAGTGGTAAAAGCAAAATAATGGATATCAGACTACCCTACAATTGTAATCTTTCCAGAAATTTTTGGTAAATAGCACTCATAACATGTCATTATACCTTAATTTTGTACTTATTTCCAGTTATTTCATTACATATAGGGCAGGAGTACTTAAGTGAAAAATCTCCTCTCTGGGAATACTTACTTTTATGAAAATAAGTTTATGCAGATAATATACTTTCTCATATGGTAGAGAAAAATAATTGCAATTATATATAAGAAGTATAAAATCATTCAATGTAGATGTAATGAAGTGACATAAAAAATAAAGAAAGAATGAAATTTTGTGAGAAATAAAGTATTTAATTGGTCTGAAACATTTGTTTTGTATCTATTCTGTTATATTATATATTTGAATGCTTATGCTAAAATATTTAATCAAAAGCATAGTTTTACTTATATCTTAGATATCACCTCTCATACAGTTCATCATATAATGTCAATAATCAGCTTTGCACTTAACTTCAGCAAAATACTGATTTCAACATGAAGCAAAACCATAAATAATTAAAAACAATTATAAAATATTTAATCTTTTGAAGTTTTAACTTATTGCCATGATGTAAACTTTCTTTTAAATGATTAAAATTTCTAAGTTTTCTACCTCATATTAATTTATATTTTTGAACATGAATGCATTCTGTTCTTATACATTCACTACTTACAATAGGAATTGGTAGTAATAAAATTTAGACAAATAAGTTTAAGAAAAATGAATTAAACCATGTTTAAAAAAATATTGATATAATATTCAGAGTTAATATTTTTGACTACATTTGTCTGAATAACAAAATTAAAAATATCTTAGTAAGTTAATAACATATATTTTATCTCAGTTTTCTTGTTCAACTTTGTCACAATTACATATGATTATGTTGATATTTGATTTTATCTTCTTGATTTATTCAAATATTTTATAATTTTGTCTCTTTTATAATGGAATGTAAGGAATTTTGCATTAATTAAAGGTGTCAGTACATACCCAACATATTTTTAGAATTGGAAATGAAAAACAAACAGAACATAACAGATTTAGATCCTGAAAAAAACCTCCCCTAATACCCTGGATAATGTTAGAGTACTCCACAAATGCTAAAATGAAGAAAGAGAAAAATATCGGATCCAGTACAATAAACCTGAAAGTGAACATGGATTGTTAAGATAGCTTGTAGTTTGTGGAGACATTTGGACTATTATAGGAACATAGAAAAAAGCAAGGAAATACAAGAAGAACAAAGTATCAAAGAGAAAAGTTAACACACACACAGAAACATGAGCTAAATAAAACTGTAGAGCAGAGAGAGAAGCTAATCCACTGAACAAATCCATGAAGATAAAATGATGACCAGAGGGCAACAAAAAATTAAAAACCATACTGAGAAACAGGAAGATATGGACCATTCCAATGATCAAACTAAAAACCAGGAAGAGATGCAGAACATTGAACAACTAAGCAAAGGTTTCTAAACAAATATCATGGACCAACTTAATGAAGTGAAGGGAGAGATTAAGGATATTAAGAAGAATCTGGGAGAACATACTGAAGAAATTGTAAACATACATAAAAAGATAATGGATATGATGGTGATCAATGGCACAATCCAAGAAATCAAAAAGAATCTGGATTCACATAACAGCAGATTTGAATGGGCAGAAGAAAAAATTAGTGATGTGGAAGACAGTAAATCTGAAATCAAACAGATAGTAGAACAGATAGTTAAAATGGTAGAAAAAATCCAGCAGGGACATAGGGATTTAACCGACAACACAAAATGCACAAACATAGGCATTATAAGCTTCCCAAAAGGAGAAGAGAAGGGAAAGGGAACAGAAGGAGTGTTGAAGGAAATAATGGCTGAAAATTCCCAACCCTATTGAGCGAGATGGATGTAAATGTACAGGAAGCTACAGCACACCCCAAACAGTATAAATCCCAAGAGGTCTACTCCAAGACATATACTTGTCAAAATGTCCAATGCTCAAGACAAAGAGAAAATACTCAAGGCAGCAAGAGAAAAGAGAACCATCACATACAAGGGAAGCACTATAAGATTAAATGCTGATTTCTCATCTGAAACCATGGAGGCAAGAAGTTAGCAGTATGACATAGTCAAAGTACTAAAAGAAAAAAACTTCCAGCCACGAATTCTCTATCCAGAAAAGCTGGCATTCAAAAATGATGGAGAGTTCAAAATATTCACAGATAAACAGAAATTAAGAGAGTATGCCAATAAGAAACCTGCACTTCAAGAAATACTAAAGGAAGTTCTATAGGTTGAAAGGAAAAAACAAGAGAGAGAGTGAAGGAGTGTAATTAATGGCATTGACATGTACAGAAAGCAGACCACCTTGGTATGTATGGGATGGGTGTCTCTAGTCTCAAGACACTAAAATAAGAGCTGGTAAAAGCCGTGTGGAGAAGCATTCTGTGCTTCAAGGAATATATCTGGTATATGTCAGATACTGATTAACAAGGTCTGCTTCGTGCAGGATTGTAAGGAGAATTGAACCATTAACCCAAAAGATTTGCTGACTTTACTAACATGTAACCCATCATGTATCTATTACCTTTGCACATGTGCACACATATTTTCTTTGTTCTAAAGCTAAATAAAAGCCATGATGTTTCATGCAGCAGCACTCTCATCCCCTTGGATGGAGGGTCCCCTGACTCTGGCTATTTCTTGTTTCTTTCTGATACATGGCACCATTTTCACAGACCTAGTTCCTGAACATCAACATTTGGCACCTGAACAGGGACCTGAAAATGTAACTTTTCTTTTGGTCAGTGCACAGCGGACCAAGTAGCTCCTAATGAGCAGTTTGCAGAAATGGTAAGTTACATCCTTGGGAACATCAGGGAAATGGGGAATCAGCAGTCAAATTTTGAAGAGTACTCTAGAGTGTTAAAAACTTTACTAAAGCACTGGTGTAACTATTAAATTCTCAGCTTTTGAGGAAATTTTTTCTCTTTTACAGAAATATTGTTATTACTTTCAGTTGCAAGGGCAGAATATTTTAAATCTGAAACAATGGAAATTAGTCATGAAAGCTTTAAAAAGGGCTTATCAAAAGGGAAGGATAATTCTTAATGTTGATTTTAATGAAAATATATATGAAAAAATTCATGAACAGCCAAAAACAGACAAAATCATGTCTACCATAAGGGAAGAAAAGAAAAATGGAGTTTATAGAACTTTTCCAGTGGTCATTATGCTGTCCACTCCAAAAGATGATTGATTGTCTTTTGAACCCATACCTGAGCCTCCTAAGTATCTGCTGATCCATTTATTATGACATTTGATGACCTTCCAAAAGAAAACTTAGAAGCCCTGAAAGGAATAGTACATGAGCAGTTAATGGCAGGGCATATTGAACACTCTACTAGTCCATGGAAATATCCAGTTTTTGTAATTAAAAAGAAATCTGGCAAATGGTGCATGTTGACTGATTTACGTGAACTTAACAAAGCTACTCAACCTATGGGATCTTTACAGCTTGGTTTGCCATCCCCAACTATGATTCCACAAAATTGGCATACTGTTATTATTGATCTGAAAGATTGTCTCTTTACTATTCCTCTCAATCCAACTGATAGAAAAATATTTGCATTTATTATTCCTTCTATTAATCACTCAGCTTCTACTGAACGATATGATTGGAAAGTTCTATCTCAGGGAAAGATGAACAGTCCTACATTATGTCACTCCTTTGTTCCATTCCATTACAAATTTCCTAACGCTGTGATTATTCATTATATGGATGACATTCTTTTTGCCATCGAGCAAACTCCTGACCTGAAACAGCTATTTCAGTTGGCTAAAGAAATTCTTCCTCAACATGGGTTACAAATAGCAGAAGAAAAAATTCAAAAACAGGCTCCTTTTCAATATTTGGGCCATACAATTAATGGAAATATTATAAATCTGCAAAAGGTCCAGTTTTGAACTGATCATTTATGTACTTTAAATGATTTTTGAAAATTCCTGGGTGATATTAATTGTGTAGGGCCTACTTTAGGAATTCCAACTCATGCTTTAACTAATCTTTTCAATACTCTAACAGGAGACTCTGACTTAAATAGCCCTCGCATTTTGAGCCCAGAAACAAAAACAGAGTTGAAATGGTTGGAAAAATGAGTACAAAATAGGCAACTAACAAGGATAAATGTAAATCTTCCAGTTTCACTTTTAATATTTCCATCTTGCCATTCCGCTACTGGGATACTTTGGCAAGAGGGGGGCATAATAGAATGGATATTCTTACACAACAAAGATACAAGAAAACTTCATACTTATCCTGAAAAAATTACAGCAATAATATCAAAAGGCTGTATTCATCTGAGGCAGCTTATGGCTAGAGATCCTGATAAAATCACACTGGACCTTACAAAGCAGGAGCTTTCTCAGCTCTGACAGTTCAGTAACTCTTCGCAAGTGGCCTTAGCAGATTTCATTGGAACAACTGATAATCATTTATCAAAATCAAAATTTTTACAGGTTTTAAAACATACTTCATGGATTCTTCCTAATGTTGTTAAACAACAACCACTCTCTACTGCACTTACTTACTTACTACACTGATGGCAGCCATAATGGAAATGCAGGCTATTTAGGCCCAACTACAAAATCTTGGAAAACATCTTATTTAGCTGCCCAAAAGGTGGAACTAATGGCTCTTATTCAATTGCTAACTTATGTTTCTGAGCCTTTAAATATTGTGTGTGATTCTGCTTATGTTTGTCACATTGTTTGTCATATAGAAACAGCTCAAATAACTCCAATTTCTGAATTAGAAGTTCTTTTCCTACAATAACAAAAGACTGATAATGAACAATCAAATCCAACTTAAATTACTCATATTCATTCCCATTCTCAACTTCCCAGACCTATGATGTCACAATATGATTTGGCAGATAAGCTTATTGCTCATACCGAAACTGCTGCTGATTATCTTAAACTAACACATATTAATGCTTCTGGCTTATTTCATAAATATCTCCACTTAACAGTAAAATAAAGTAAAATGATTGTTAGACAATGTCCTACTTGTGGGCCCATAAATGTCCCCACTTTCTCTCCAGGAACTAATCCCCGTGGAGAACATCCTAATGAAATTTAGCAAATGGATGTTACATATATACCCTCTTTTGGCTGCCTTCAGTATGTGCATGTAACAATGGACACATTTTCTAATTTTATTTGGGCAACTGCTCAAGTTGGTGAAAAGACCTCACATGTACGTTCTCATTTATTACATTGTTTTGCTCTAGTGGGCCTGCTGGCACAGCTAAAAACTGATAATGGGCTTGCCTATCTTAGTCAATCTTTCAAAATAATTTTACAGTGACTGGAACATTAAACATGTTACAGTAATTCCATATAACACCCAAGGACAAGCAACAGTAGAAAAAAGCAATCACTTACTAAAATTAATGTTGCAAAAACAAAAAGGGGGAGATGGAGGAGAATCTGCTAAAGACAAACTTTCTAAAGCATTGCTTACCTTAAATTTTCTTAATAGATAACACATTTATAATACCACAGCAGCAGAAAGACAATGGGAGCTTAATAAAAAGAATGAAAATGAAAAATGCAGACAACTGATATATTGGAAAAATGATAGAACCAATAAATAGGAAAAAGGAGAGGTAAAGATTTGGGGCCAAGGTTTTGCTGTTATCATTACAGAAACAGGAGAACAGCAGTGGATCCCCTCCAGAAGAATCAAGCCTAGAGTTGAAGATGCTGTCAAAATTGAAACTATGGACATGGTGGTTTCACATTGGATTAATTATAGGTAAAGTATTAAGTCAAGGTAAGATATCATATCATAATTACACTATTGGGCATACATTACCAACCCAACTGTTTTAGAGCTGTTAACCTCGGCCGATGTGTCTTATCCAATTTATCTTAAACAATCTCACCATTTTCTGGGACCTATAGACTTAATGGCCACCTTTATAGCCAAAAGAAGAAGGGAAATTTATATAAAATTTAACTTTACCTTTTATAGACTGCCATCGTTGTATTAGACATGGTTCCACATGCATTGAACCTCAAAATCTCAGTGTAGTTTTAACAGACAAAAATCAAACCGAATTTATATTCTCATTTTCCCTTCTTTACCATATAAATCAGAAAATATGGTAAATCTTACATGTCCCCCTCAAAATAGATTACTAAATAACAAATGGCATATATGTCATCGTTTTAGAGAGGTTGTGTTGTTTAATGATTCCTATGGAATTGTAAAGGATCGGGCCCTTAGAGGAATGCCAAAGCTTGGTGAAAACACAACCATATCTTGGTGAAAACACAGCCATAACCACTAATGACAGTAATCCTTATTTCTGGAATTTTGGTAATACAGCATTTACTAAGAGCTCAATAATTTGGAAAAATCAAGGAAGATTTACCCCACAACCATGGGACACTAAACTTAACAAAACTCAAAATTCTTTGTGGAAATATTTTTGGGAACTGGCCCAATTTTTGAATGGCAAGGCAATAAAACTAATATTACCAGTTTAAAAAGAAAATCAATTCTATTTCTCACAGTACATGTACAAGACCCTATAGCTTTTATAATTAGAAAAGTAACTTTTAGTGAAAGGAATGTTAGCTGCTCCAATTGCTCTTTATTTACATGTCCTAAGAAGTCATATTTGCAGGAAACTCAAACTCTTTTTATAGCAAGAAGAAGAAAAGGACTATGGTTACTGGTTTGGATGACCAAACATTGGCAGCAGTCTCCAGAATCCCAGTTGCTGTGGCAGTTCTTTTACCATTACTTAAAAAGAACTAAAAGACTAATTGGACTTTCAATAACAAGAATTTTGGGATGGATTGGCTTCATAACCACTGCAGCCATCGCTGGCACAGCCCTACATCAAGGAGTCCAGACTCAACAATGTTAAGGACTGGCATAAAAATGCAAGTGAGATGTGGCATAGCTGGTCTCACATTGATATGGAACTGAATAATCATATGAATGATCTTGAAACAACTACTATGCATTTGGGTAATCAAATCTATAAGTTAAACTTGTTAAGAGCTCTTAAATGTGATTGGAATGAAAGTTCTTTTTGTATTACTCCTTTGCCTTATAATAATAGTGAGCATGATTGGGAAGAAGTAAAAAATCATTTAATTGGATATAAGCATAATATTTCTTTAGCCATTTTAGAATTGTAAAAGAAAGTATTGAGCATGTCTCAGAATAAATTGAAAGAAACCCCTGGTGTAGAATTTTGGAATGAATTGCCTGAAAATTTAAATACTGTCAATCCGTTTCACTGGTGGAAACAAAAAACAGTTCAAATATCATTTTGGATTGGATTAGGAATTATTGTTTTATGCATTTCAATTGTATTTTTAAGGGTAAAGTAATAACATATATTCATAGAAAAAATGAAAAATTGAATCAGATAAATGCATTTATGTTAAGAAACTTAGCCATGAAAAACTAATTTTACATTATTTGTGGTAGAAAGTAGTATACTAATAACCCCATGATTTTACTACTCATTATCTACATAAAAGCATACACATAAGGAAACTGAAGAAGTGTAAAATATAAATGAAATTGCCTTCCATGTAAGAGCTCAAGAGCTTGACTGGTGGCCAATGACAGGTAAAATTCTCAGAGGAGGACAACATAAAATAGGCACAGTTACAAGAGCCTATGGAGGAAGACAAGTGTTACAAGAGGTCACCTTGTATCATCTTATATAATGGTTCCTATGATCTTCACTTTAAAAATTAATTAATAAAAAGGGGGAAATGAAGGAGTTCAATTAAAGGCCATGACTTATGACTGAAAGCAGGCCACCTTGGTATGTATGGGACAGGCGTCTCTAGTCTCAAGACACTAAGGTAAGGTCTGGTATGAACCTGGTGAATAAACATTCCGTGCTTCAAGGAGTGTATCTGGTATATGTCAGATAATGATTAACAAGGTCTGTTACATGCAAGAATGTAAGGAGAACTGAACCATTAACCCTAAAGATTTGCTGAATTTGGTAACGTGTAACCCATCATATAACTATTACCCTTGCACATGCGCACACGTATTTTTTTTGTTCTAAAGCTAAATAAAAGGCACAATGTTTTATGCAGCGGGACTCTTCTCCCCTTGGAAAGAGGGTCCCCTGGCCTCAGCTCTCTCTTGTTTCTTTCTCATCCACAGCACCATTTTCAGAGACCTAGTTTCTGAACGGCAACAAAAGTTCATTTGTTTAAAAAAATCTCATTCAGACTAGGTTCATACACTGAAGAATGAACCAGCTTTAAGAACACGATTTTTTGAGGTAAACTCAGTCTCAAATTGCCAAATTTGTCATTGATTTCTTGAGATATCCAATTTCTTCTTGAGTCACTGTAGGTAGTTTTATCTAGGTTATATGTCCATTTTATCTAGGTTATTTAATTTATTGGCATACACTTCAGTTTCTTCTTATGGTCTTTTTTTATTGGATTAATTTGATATGCCCCCATTTTCATTTTTCATTTTCTTTATTTGCACCTTCTCTTTCTTTTTCTTTGTCAGCCCAACTACAAGTTTTTCAATATTATTGATCTTTTCAAAGAAAATCTTTTGGTTTTGTTGATTCTCTCTATTGTTTTTTGTGTTTGTTTTCTATTTCATTTATCTCTGCTAAAATCTTTATCATTTCCTTCATTCCACTTAATTAACTCTTCTTTTTCTAGTTCTTCCATTTTTGAGGTTAACTCTCTTATTTGAAGTCTTTCTTATTTTTTAATGTACCATTTATAGCTACACATTTCCTTCTCAGCACTTAATTCACTGCATCCCATAAGTTTTGGTAGGTTGTGCTTTCATTTTCATTCACCTCAAGACACTTCCTAATTTTACTTTTGATTTCCACTTTAGCCCATTGATTGTTTAAGAGTACATTGTTTAATTTCTACATATTTGTGAATCCTTCATTTCTCCCTCTGTTATTGTTTTCTAGTTTCATTCTGTTGAGGTCAAAGTATTATAAGTATTGTATGATTTCAATATTTTTTTAATTCATTGAGAATTGTTTCGTGATCCAACATATGGTCTCTCCTGGAAAATATATGTGTGCACTTGAGAAGAAAATATATTCTGTTTTGTTTGGTGATTAATCACTCAAGCCTTGTAAACCCTTATTGATGTTTTTACTAGATATTTTATAAATTACTGAAATTACTCAATGTAGAGTTGTCAATCTCTCCCTTCAAATCTGACAGTATTTGCTTTCAGTTTTTTGGGTCTCTACTGTTAGGTGCATATATATTTATAATTGGTACAACTTCCTGTAGAATTTTCTATGTTATCATTATATGATGACTATGTTTGTTCCTCATAACTGTTTGCAATATAAATTCTATTTTATCTGATATTTATATAGCCATTACATCTCTATTTTCATAAATACTTTCATGTTATATATATATTTTCAATTCTTTCACCCTCAATCTACTTGTATCTTGGATTTTAAAGTAAATCTTTTGCAGAAATCATTTAGTTGGGTCATAAGTTTTTATCCATTATCTTTACATCTCATTGATATTTATTAATGACCTTATCATCCTATATTGTATAAGAGAATAAGTTTTCTCACTTTTGAAAGAATCAACTTTTAGATTTCATTTTTCTATCTTGTTACTGCCTATATTTACATTAAAATATTTGGTTAGGTAAATAACCAACTATTGTTTATCACTGGATTCTGATACTATTTAGCCATGCATTCAAACTTCCTAATAATTTTGACATCTTTCTTTCTCAGAATCAAACACAAAAGGATTTATTTTTTATTTCAAACCCTAAAAAATCCCAAAGGGCTTGTCCTTATACCTTATAGAGTGCCATAAATAGTTAAGTTCATTTGATATGTTATGAGTTGCATGAAAAATATTGTCAAATTATTAGGGATTTTCTAACCTTCTATTGTTCAGATTTAAAATATTATTCATTTAAATATTTAGATATTATATAAAATTCCTAAAGTTTTGACAGTCATCTAACTGTCCATTATGTCTTTCTTTAGTTACATGATATTAGAAAACAGTAGAATGTTATTGATGATAATTTTAGGTATTATAAAATATGATACATGCCACAAAACAAGCAAATTTCCTTTTCATTTACATTATTTTAATCTGATCTTTCCTTGAAATAATTTGCAGATAGTTATAGTTCAGAGCTTCCTCTTAGTCAAGTAAAAAATAAGGGGTGGGGTGGTCTTTAAACAAAACAGTAGGTGAGTATATAAATTATGTTTAACTATCAAATACATAACCCTGGTAAAATTTTAATGGTGGGCCATGGTCAAATGTATGACTGACAGGGAGATTTTGAACTTTTTCAAATGTACTTTACACAGCTTCTCCCTTCTATGGGATGCAAATATGTCTTTGCTATCATATACCTATTTTCTTTATGGATAAAGGATTTTCCTTGTCAAAAGTTGTGGCAGTTTGATATTATTGTTTGAATCCCAAAAAGAAAGATTTTGTTTTTAAAAAAAACTATTGGATTGCATTAAATTTGATTGAGGACCCTCTTTAAAGATTACTTGATAAATGCTTTAAAGTGTTTAATTGAACTACTTCAATGAGGCTTAACTCAGGTTAAGTCTCTGCCTTCTTGCTGGTTCAGTTATAAATGGATATACAGAGAGAGATACACACAGGAAAAGTAATCCACCATGTTTGACACTGCCATGTTAATAAGAGGACTATAACATTGCTTAAGCACAAAGCCACAAGTTGCTGGACCCACACAGTAGCTCAAGAGGAGATGAGCACTGCTATATAAATGATAGCTTACAAATGAACTCAGGAAGAAAGACCAGCCTAGACTGATATCAGATGCCTGAGAAGAAACAAGCCCTAGGTCTGGTTGCCCTTAGATAAGCTCAAACAACAGTAGAGATCAGTGGTCATTTGCATCAAGTGGCAGCTGACTTTGGTGAGAAAACATCTCTGATGATGCTGCTGTTGGCCTTTTCACAGCCTCAGAATTCTAAGTTTTTACCCCAAATAAATCCCTTTTACAAACACCAACCTATTACTAGTACTTTACTTTGGCAACCATTTGGCAAACTAAAACATTAATTGGTACCAGGTGAGTGAATTAATTCTGCTTGTAATTGCCAAAGTTGCTGGAATGGTTTAATAATTGGGAGAAGGATATTTTTTGGAAGAATTGTGAGGTGATTGATAGAAAAGGATTACATTTCTGTGAAGAAATTTTGGTAAAAATATATATGATAAAGTTAGTTCTGATAAGGCATTCAAATGAAATTATGAAACTATTATTGGAAACAGAAGGAAAGGTGATCCTTGTTTTAAAATTGTAGAGAAATTTGCAAAATTGTCTTCTAATGTTTGATGGCAGGCAGAATTTGAAAACAATGAGGTTGGATATTTAGCTGAGGAGATTTCCAAAGTAAATGTGGAAATTGCAGTCTGTATTCTCCTTATAGCAAAATGTGAGAGGAAAGAGATATGCTGAAAACTAAACTGCCGTCACAAAGAAACCAGAGACTGATGATTCAGGAAATTCAAAATTTCTGGAAAATAAGCCCAAAGATGATAGTGCATTTGAAGAATTAACTAAACTTGGAACTTGCAGTTCAAGATTGGAAATGCAGTTATCCAGAAAGATCTTGTATACTTCCTGCATGCTAAGCCAAAAAGATTTTGTGAGATTGGTGTGAAAAAAGAAACCACTGTGAGCCTATACTAAAAGGGGCAGGGAGGGGAGAGCTTGAAAGTAAAATGGCTTCAATAGGAAAACTGTGAAACCTGAGGTCTGGAATTAAGACATCTCCTTGAGCAAAGGGAGGTAGCCCACCCATGTGAATGGAAATTGTGTGTTTGCCTGACATTTGAAGAAGGTGTATCTTTCAGCCATTTGCTCAGGGAAAATTTGGCAGCCTCAGAATACAGAGATGGTGGAGCACATTCACTGGTAGTTGGAGAGATTTAGGTTTTCACCCCACTTTTCTGAAGAGAGTGGGCCTGTTCCCCATTGGGTGTGGACACAGGTCACCACCTCACTCTTCTGAGGGGTTTGGTCCTGTATGCCAGAGATTAGGGAGAATGTTGCTACCACCTCACTGTAAAAAACAGGTTGACACTTGCCCATGAAGTAAAAGATATTGGGGAAATTGTGGCCATCACCCAGTGTGCCAGGATGATAAACTCTAGAGCTCACATGCCCCCTAGATGCTTGAAAAGAGTGGAACCAAAATATGGCCATTAGGCAAACTCTTGAAAGAATGGGCCCCCATGAGGCCCTGAGAAGACATCATCATTCTAAGAATGATCTCAGACTTTGAAATCTAATGGGGTATGACCTGTAGCTTTTTGGAACTGTTGGGTACCCATGATGTATGTTTCCCTCTCAATCTTTCCTTATATTAATGAAAATGTTTATCATATATATATATATACCCACTTCTTATATTGGAAACAGATAATTTGTTTTTTAAGTCTCACAGATTTACAGCCAGAAGGGAATTTTTGACCCAAGACAAACTGAATTTTATTAACTTATATTTTTGTGATTTTTTACATTGGATTGTTACTGGAATGATTTAAAGGTTTTAGAATATTGTGATGTAATGAATGTATTTTGCATAAGAAAAAACATGTCTTTTGGGGATTCAGAGGGTGGAGTGTGTCAGTTTGAGATTGTTTTATGTATCCCAAAAGGAGAATTTTTTTAAAAAACTAATTGATTCCTTTGGGTGTGATATTATTTTATTGCATTAAATATAATGGAGGGTCCTTTGAAATATTACTTGATAAGATCACTATTGGGCTTTTGATTGGATTACATCAGTGAGGCAGGACTCAGATTGACTCTCCATCTTCTTGCTGGGTCTGACATAAATGTATACACACAGAGAGACAGACAGACACAGGAAAAGGACCCCACCATGTTTGATCCTACCATGTAATAAGAACAAAGCAAAACAGTACCAGGAAATTCCCAGTAGAAAAATCCTCTATCAATTACAGGTGGAAACCCAGGTGTCCATCCAGGTCTGAAAAGAATCAGCATATTATGCTCCAAAGATCAACCACTCCCCCTCCCTGCTGGAACGCTAACAGCAAACTTCAGCTTCTGAAACATTGCTTGATTTTTTGAATTCCTGAAAATTCTTTAGAAACCAAGCAAGGGGTGTGGTAGGACAAGAGAAGGATTGACCCATAGCAATGAACAGGAAGAGCAAAGAACATAAACTGAGCAGAAAATTTAGACAGACAGACAGACAGAGAGCTACACACACAGACACAAAAACTTTGAGCCTATCCTGAGGCTCAGAGGAGAGAGATTGTATCTGGAGAGAGGCTGTCAAAACCATCTTGGGCCGAAACGGCCAACTTACTACTGACCCTGGCCGAATAAAACATGTGTTCCCCTCAACCAGACCAGACTGGAATTAAAATCAGGATCAAGGTAAGGAGGCTCTCAAGCAGTTTCGTCAGACTCTCCTACGTGGCCTTCGAGCTGCCGCTAGAAAGACAACGAATTTTTCTAAAGTGAGTGAAACTACCCAAGGGCCTAATGAGTCACCCTCTGCCTTTTTAGAGCGTCTAATATAGGCCTATAAAAACAATACACCCCACCATCCCTAACCCTTACACACTTCTAAGCCAGCTCCCTCCAGAGCATACCACCTACTCTGTCTTGAATCTAAAAGATGCGTTCTTTTTCATACCATTGGCACCGGTTAGCCAACCCATCTCTGCTTTTGAGAACCCTCAGCCTGGTGGAAGCGGGCAACTAACCTGGATCAAACTTCCCCAAGGATTGAAAAACTCCCCCACCTTCTTTTGGGAGGCTCTGGGGTGGGACTTGCCCCTCTTCAGGGATCAGCATCCAGGTGTTACCCTGCTTCAGTAGGTAGAGAACCTCCTTCTAGCTGCACCGGACTCGGACTCTTGCAAAGTGGCTACCCTCAGCCTACTCAAAGCGTTGGCGGAAATGGGGTATCGTGTATCCGCCAAAAAGGCTCAGCTCTGCTCCCACTCCATACCATATCTGGGATACATCTTAAAAAGGGGGGAACGGCAACTTTCACGCAACAGGATACAAGCTGTATTGATCATCCCAGCACCAATCTCAAAATGACAGGTACGCAAATTTCTTGGTATGGTGGGATATTGCAGGCTGTGGATTCCTGGATTTGTAGAAATTGCTAAGCCCCTCTACGCCACCATGGCAGGGAAGGGAAATGACTTATTGTGGACCAAAGAGCAGCAAAAAGCCTTTGAAGATCTGAAGACAACTCTGGTGAGTGCCCCTGCCCTCAGGCTACCAGATCTGTCCAAACCCTTTCATTTATTCATTGATGAAAGTCAAGGGGTTAGCAAAAGAGTCTTAACACAGTCCATTGGGCCCTGGTGTCGACCAGTAGCGTACCTCTCAAAAAAGCTGGACTATGTAGCTGCTGGATGACCCAACTGCCTAAGAGCCATCTCAGCCACTGCCCTTTTAGTCAAGGAAGCCTCTAAGTTAACCTTTGGCCAAAACCTGGTGGTAACAGCCCCACATTTGGTGGAATCCCTCCTCTGCAGTACCCTGGAACTGCTGGATATCTAATGCCAATATCACGCAATATCAAGATTTGTTGTTGAACCCATCCTCTGTGGTATTCTAAAAAAAGGAAACACTAAATTCGGCCACCCTGCTCCCTAACTCTAGTGGCCCCCTGGTGCCCCACAACTGCTTGCACTTGCTGGATAACCTGATGGGGCTATGCCCAGACCTCACCGATGTGCCTTTGCCAGAAGCTTCCCATAATCTCTACATAAATGGCAGCAGCTTTGTTAAAGACGGAGTCCATTATGCGGGAGCAACAGTAGTAGAGCCACCCAAAACTATCTGGGCTCAATCCTTAAGCCATGGCACCTCTGCCCAGCAGGCCAAACCAATAGCCCTTACCCAAGTGCTAAGATGGGCAAAAGGCCGAACTGTCAATATTTACACGGACAGTCATTATGCTTTTGCTACAGCCCATGTAGACAGTGCACTGTACCAAGAGCGATGATTCCTAACATCTGGAAGAAAAGAAATTAAAAATGTGGCTGAAGTCTTAGCACTATTAGAAGCCATTTGGTTCCCTGATCTAGTAGCCATTGTTCACTGCAGGGACACCGGAAGGGAAACTCCCCACAGGCTGAAGGCAACCGACTAGCAGATGAAGTTGCCTGAACTGCCGCTTTCCTACCGTTCGCCCCTGTCCAAAAGTTCCTGACAGTCCCCAGCCAGAAGCCCCCGATAATGCGCTATTCTCCAGAAGATGTCAAACAGCGGGGGAGTCTAGGAGCTAAAATTTCCCCAGAAGGTTGGTTAGTACGCCTGATGGTAGAACATATCTACCTGAAGCCGTGGGGAGACAATTCATCAAAAGGCTGCACAACAACACGCATATGGGTGGCACCAAATTAATAGAACTAATAAAAAGAGAGTTTTATTTCTCAGGCTTGTCTAAAATCAGCAAAAGTATCACATCAATATGAGAAGTCTGCGCCAAGGTAAAGCAAAGAGGAGGTGTCCAATTTCCAGTGGGAACTGGGCTCTGTGGGATGGAAACAGGGAGCACTGGGAAATGGACTTTACCAAGATAAAGTTGGGAAAATATACATATAGGTATCTCCTGGTGCTGGTGGATACGTTTTTGGGATGGTGCAAGCCTACCTGACTAAAAACGAAACAGCCATGGTAGTAGTTAAGATGTTAATAGCAGAAATCATTCCGAGATTTGGGCTTCCTCTTAGAACAGGTTCAGATAACGGCCCTGCCTTCATAGCGCAGGTGTCTCAACAATTGGGTAAAGCCCTAGGTATAAATTGGAAACTGCACTGTGCATTTCAGCCCCAAAGTTTGGGACAGGTTGAAAGGATGAATGGCACCTTGAAGAAACCCTAACCAAGTAGCCTCTGGAGTCTGACAAAAACTGGGTGAGTCTCCTTCCTTTTGCCCGCCTTAAAGACAGATGTACCCCCTATGTGCAGGGTATTATGCCCTACGAAATATATTTGACATACCCCCCACCCCTGTTGCCCAAGTTGGGTTTAGAAAAAATATCTGGATATGACAACCAATAGCTTTTCTCTACTCTAAAGGTACTGGACCAGATTAGAAAAATGGTCAATCAGATGGTCCAAGAAGCCCATCTCCCTTGTCCAAGTATTAACACTCCTTTATTTCAGGTGCAGCCCAGAAATCTGGTCTGGGTTCAGAAGCTCCAGGCTGAAACATTGAAGCCACTGTTGACCGGCCCATATGTGGTAATCCTCACAACACCCATGGCAGTAAAAGTCTCAGGGAAAAGGCACTGGATATATGCGTCCCAACTAAAAGCCGTCAGGTCCTGAATGGAGGACTCAAAAGCATGAAAGTGGACAGTCATCAGGACAGAAAACCCTTTAAAAATCAAGATTCACCATACAAGTTAAGACTAAAGGTGGGGAAGGAGGGCAGAAAATAACAATGCCCTGGCAAATGAGTTTGCTGACCCTCCCAGTTACTAGCATTTGTGGGAGTAGTGGCTTTCTGTTAACCTCCAATTACTGGAGCATTACCAGAACTGAAGATGGGAAGGTTCTAAAAGATACTCAAACTACCAAGAAAAATCTTACCTTCTCTTTCGATTTATGTTCCCTCCTCAGAGAAGAATATCACATAAAGCCAAACAGCTCACATCCCTTTACAAGCTCTTTTACAAGTTGGGGATGTGGAAACAAGAAATTAGAGAAAGGACTAGCTCAGGTTCTGTTCTTTGTCTGCCCTGAAGATGAGCCCCCAGAATGCAGTACTCAAGGGCCATACCACTGTGCCCAATGGGGTTGTGAAACCTTAGCCCCATGGACTTCTAAAGATGTTGCTATCAGCTTCAATAGGGAAGCACAGCCCCAGAACCCAACTATAGGGTCCAGTAACCCCATCCACATCTGTATTACTAATGGGTTTGATGATGTCTGGGAGGGGGGTAAAACATGGGGCCTCAGGCTATATGTAACTTGTTGAGACCCTGGAACTGAGTTCACCATCCAGTAAGGTATGCTTAAACCTCCTCCACCTAATCCATTTGGCCCCAACTGGGATATTTTCCTTAATTCAGACTCGGAAACTCCACCTGAAAATGAACCAGAAAACCTAATCTTCTCCAACCAAAAACCCACCAGGGCCCCCTTGTTGTCAATGTTGACTTCTGTCTTTGCCTTCCTAAACAATAGCCAACCAAATACCACCAAAGATTGTTGGCTCTGCTTAAACCCCCAACCTCCTTATTACATTGGAATAGGAGCAAATGGGAGCATTGTTTCCAATGCATCACTATATGTTCAGAAAATATCAGTGAATGAAAGCCAAAAACTGTTTAAGTGGGGTCATAAGGCAATTCTAACTCTGGGGGACCTACAAGGGAATGGCAACTGTTTTGCCCCTTTCTCAGCCAGAATTAATGCAACTTTCCTAGGCCCCCACTGGTCATTAGTTCTTTTCTCTACTGAAATTGATGAATCTCATTATTGGAAGGCTCCTAGTGGCACCTGGTTCACCTGTACTCAAGGAATCACTCCTTTTCTCTCTCTTCAAACCCTGTCACAATCTGAAACTGAAGAAAACCCTGTTGTCTGCATCCTGGTGCATATCATCCCACAGGTATCCCACAGGTATTCAGGTGAAGGAGGCCGCAAACATTTTAGAAACATAAGCCGATTTAAGCAAGTTCCCATTCTCATTCCCATTATGGTTGGTCTTGGGATTAGGGGCTCAGCAGCTTTGGGAATGGCTGCCCTGGTCACCAGTAAAGAAAACTTTAAAACCTTATCTACTCAAATTGGCTCAGACCTAAAGAGTTAGAAAAGTCAGTTAGTCACCTCAAAACATCCTTAACCTCTCTGATCAAAATGGTTCTACAAAATAGGCGTGGGTTAGATCTGTTTTTCTTAAAACAAGGAGGACTCTGTGTAGCCTTAGGCAAAACCTGCTGTTTCTACACTAACCACTCAGGAGTAATTAAAGCCTCTCACTAATTAGAAATAGGCTAAAGGAATGAGAAGAACTCAGGACCAAAAACGTAAATTGGTATGAAAGCCTGTATTCATGGTCTCCATGGCTAACTACCTTAGTCACTGTCATTACAGGGCCACTTGTCCTCATTCTACTAGGATTCCTAGTAGGCCTTATTTTCATTAACTGCCTCACTTCCTACATCTGAAAAAGAATACATGCAGTGAAGTTAATGGTATTATGCACTCATTATGATCCCTTGGCCACTGATGCAGAGTCAATGGTTTGACTAATGCTATTACAGGAGTAGGGAATGAGAAGGAAGTAGAACAGTACCAGGAAATTCCCAGTAGGAAAATCCTCTAACAATTGCAGTTGGGAATAACCCAGGTGCCCATCCGTATATGATAAGAATCAGCACTTTATCAGCACATCATGCTCCAAAGATCAACCACTCCCCCTCCCTGCTGGAACACTAATGCCAAACATCAACTTCTGGAACTGTACCTGTTTGCTTTGCTCATGACCTCATATAGAAATGTATATGTTTTACCCAATCCCGCCTTTTGGCACATTGGGAAGAAGTGGTGCGTGCGGGAAAGGAATCTATAAAAACTGAAGTCTCCGGACGTTAGGCATGACTCTCAGTAGGAAGTGCACCCTGCCTGGTAATAAAGGTTCTATTAAATTTACTCCTGGGAGTTGTTATTTACATGAAGTGTTCCACTTCACTATGTATGAAAAACCCATAGGAAACAGTATACTCAATGCTGAAATGCTAAGGATTTCCCTCTAAGATCTGGAAAAAGATAAGGATATTCACTGTCACGGATCTTAATTAACATTGTGTTAGAAATACTTGCTTAAGCATTTAGGAAGACAAAGGAATAAAAGGCATCCAAATTAGAAAGAAAGAGTAAAAATTTCACTGTTTGCACACAACATGATCCTATATATAATAGTCCTGAAAAATCAACAACAAATCTTATAAAAGAGATAAATGAATTTAGTAAAGTTTCAGAATATAAGATTAACATCCAAAAGTCAGTATCATTTCTGTAAAATAACAATGAGCAATCTGTGGAGGAAATCAAGAAAAACATTCCATTTTCAATAGCAACTAAAGAAACCAAATATCTAGTAATAAGTAGAGATATAAAGGACTTGTACACAGAACCTACACATTTTTAAAGGAAATCAAACGATACTTAAATAAGTGGAAAAATAGTCGATGTTCATGGTTTCGAAGACTAAATATTATTAAGTTGCCTGTCTTAACCAAAATGATTTACAAATTTAATGCAATCCCAATAAAATTCATAACAGCATTTCTTACTGAACAAGAAAAAGCTGTTATGAAATTTATTTGGAAGGGCTAGAAGTACCAACTAACCAAAATCATAGTGAAAAAGAAAAACAAAATTGGAGGAATCATGGCTACCTGATTTTAAAACATATTATAAAGCTACAGTGGTCTAAACTGCATGGTGCTGCCACAAGGATGAACATACTGACTAATGGAACAGAAATGAGAGTTCTGATATAGATACAAACCTGCAATTAATATTCGACAAGACCAAGAAGCCCACTCAACTGAGACAGAATGGCCTCTTCAACAAATGGTGCTGGGAAAACTGTACATCCATATCCAAAAGAATGAGAGAGGACCAGCATCTCATGCCGTTTACAAAAATTAACTCAAAATGGATAAAAAATGTAAATACAAGACCCAGGTCCACAAAACTCCTCAAAGATAATATAGGAAAAGAATCTACAATATCTGGTAGTAGGAAATGTTTCCATGATCCTTACATCTAAAGCGCAAGCAATGGAAGAAAGAATAGATAAATGGAACCTCCACAAAGTTAAAAGCCTTTGTGCTTCTTGGTAGTTGTAATTACCACACTAATTAAAGATGTTATTATTAGGGGGAAATATGAGAGGTAGAGGGGGTGGGGTATATGGAAATCCCCTGTATTTTTTAAATATATTTTTTATTAGAGAACTTGTGAGCTTACAAAATAATCATGCATGCTGTGCAGATTTCCCATGTGTCACCACTCCCCCAACACCCTACATTGTTGTGAAACATTTTTTTACAAATTATGAAATAACATCATCAGACTATTACCAATAACTGTAGTGAATACCTTAAATTTGGTATATTTTTTCCATAAACACCCCTATTATTCAAAATACCCTATACTAGTATTGTACATTTGTTATAGTTCATGAGAGAATGCATTCATATTGGTACTGTTAATCACAGTCCATCTTCAAACCCATTGTCCACAGTACTATTCAGTCCCTTTCCTTGTACAAATTATTCAAAGTATACACTCAGTGGCTCTCATTTCATCAAAGAATAGGGCAGTCATCACATCAGTAAATGTTTGAAATTTCCTTAATTCTTTGACCCTTAGCATTGATAAAGTACCTTCTTTGACATTTAAGAAACAATTTTCCAATAATGTTGATAACTATAGCCAAAAAGTTACATTAATTGTGTTTTCTTATGCATCATCTTATTCTTACCATATTGTAATAATGACATGCATTTCACCTAGTTCATAGAAGAACACTCATATTTGCACTATAAACCACAATCCTCATCCACACCTGGCTCAAAATGCCATGCAGTCCCTAAATCATTCTCCAGCCTTTTCTTTTTCTTTATTTTTAAAAGATACTTAGACATAAATGAGACATAAAAAAAGTAGAGGTGCTTTCCCCTATATTTTTTTAAGTGACTTTTCTGAGACCTAAATATTCTTTGAAAAAAAAAAGTGAAAAAAAATAAGACATTGAAGGAATATACAGAAAAAATTACAAACATACATGAAAGTGAAGAGATTTTACAGTGATGAAAGGCACAATGTGAATTTTTTGCTTTGTTTTTGGGGTGGTGTGGATTACAGAAAACATACACCAGGAAATCAGCAACTCATTGGTAATCCTTATCTTTGAATATACATTAACCTATCTCCCCAATATAGCAGAATTGGAATCATTTATGTCTTATCTACACATGGTTCTCCTGACCCTTTTATTTGAGCCTATACTTAGCACTTTACCCATTCAAAATATGTCTCAGAGATTTAAATCTTTCAGGTGTTCATATTCCCATTGAGCCCTGAATCTCATCAGAGCTACAGCCAACTCCAACTGTCCAGTTCATCAGAATTTCCCAGGACAACTAACAAAATGATGAAAATGGACAATGTACATCCAAAAAAACAGATTATCTATAACTGCAAGAAAGTTCCATTCATCTGCTCCATGGAATCTAAGCACCCCTCTCAAACAGAAACAGAGTAGGCATAATCACCCCAAAATGTTCAAGATTGAGGAATGAACAAATTTAAGGGCAGAATGCAAATATGGACAAAAGTACACTTCCTATTATTCTGGTAATTGAAAAAATTTTAATGTTGATATAAAAACAGTGGCCATCAGATGTTCTAAAAGGAGGGAAAGGAAAGAATGTCAGCAACAGGGATCTTTTGGGAGACATTATAATTTCACTGAATGGTAATGCAATAATGGATACAGGTCATTATAAAATTTGTCAAAATCTATAAAATTGTATGCTGTAAAGTTTAAACCATAATGTATACTACAGACCATGGTTAGGTGCAATATTTCAATATTTATTCATCAATTGTAACAAATGTACCATGCTAGCATAAGATACAAATAGGAGAAAATATGAGATGGAGAAGGGGGCTTATAAGAATCCCATATATTTTGGATATAACTTTCATGTAATTTAAAACTTCTTTAAAACAAAGAAAAAAATAAATTAAAAGCAAAAAAAAAGTGTCACTTGTAAACAGTGACAACTATAATGAGTATTGAAAATTGGAGAATAGCCCATGATCATACAAATATCTATTGCACAGCACTGTTCTACATTATATTACATGCATTACAATACAGAAAATAAAGGTTGGCATTTTGGAGACACCAAAAATATATACATAAGAGGCATACAATATCAGATTTGAAATGACAGATGAATGAATACAGAAATCAAGGACAGAAGATTTGAACTTGAAAATCAAGAACAGACAGAAAAAAAGAGTGGAAAAATTGAACAGATTCTAGGGAAATAACACACAAACATGTGTTATTGGTGTCTCAGAAGGAGAAAAGAGAAAAGAATGCAAAAGGGGCAGAAAGAATATTTGAGGAAATAATGACAGAAAATTTCCCAACCTTTATGAAAGACATAAAAATCAATATCCAAAAATGACATCACATTCTAAACATAATAATTCCCAATAGACCTACTCTGACACACCTACTATTCAAAATGACAAATAACAGAAATAAAGAGAGTATTCCAAAAACAGCAAGAGAAAAGCAAAGCATCACCTCCAAGGGAAGTGCAATAAAACTAAGTGTCAATCTCCCATCAGACACCATGGAAGCAAGAAGGCCGTGATGTATTTAAGAGCTTGACAGAAAAAAAAAAACAAAAAACCAGCAAAGAATTGTTAATCCAGGAAATCTCTCCCTCAAAAAAAAACATGAGTTTAAAGTCTTCAGAGAAAAAACCGAGAGAGTACATTACCGAAAGACCAGATTTATAAGAGATATTAAAGGGAATGCTGCAGCATGGAAGGGAAAGTCAAGGAAAGAGTCTTGGAGAAGACTGTATAAATGAAGATTATTAGGAAGGGTAACTCAAAGTGTAAAAAGACAGACAATAGTAAGATATGAACATAAAAATGTAAATACTAAAATGAATAATGTAAGTAATGTCTTTGCATTCATAACATTGATTATTAATCATTTGAACTCCCCTGTAAAAAGGCAAGGAATAACAGAACGGATAAATAATTTAAGCCATCTATACACTGTTTACAATAGACTCACCTCAGATGTAAGGACACAATCAGTTTGAAAAAGAAAGTTTAGAAAAAGTTAGTCTACTCAAATGGCAAACAAAAAGAGCTGGAATACTGATACTAATATCAGATAAAACAGATTTTAAATGCAAACCTTTACAAAAAATAAAGAAGGTCATTATAAATGAATATAAAGGGGTAATTCACCAAGAAGAAATAACTCTAATAAATCTATATCCACTGAATCTGGGTGCCCCAAGATACATGAGGCACACATGGGCAAAACTAAAAGGAAAAGTTGACATCTCTAAAACAAAAATTGGAGACTTCAATACACCACTATCAACATTGGATAGAACATCTGGCCACAGGACAAATAAGGAAAGAGAGGGCTTGAATAATATGATAAATGAGAGATTTAAATGATAGTTATAGGGCATTACACCCCATTACAGCACATTTTACATCCTTCTCAAGTGCTAGTGGATCATTTCCCACCATAGACCATATGTTGGGCAAAAAGACAGGTCTCAATCAATTTATAAATATTGAAATTATACCAAGCACTTTCTCAAAGCATAATGAAATGAAACTGTAAATCCATAACAGGCAGAAAAAGGGAAAATACACATGTATATGGAGATTAAACAGCACATTCTTAACTAGTGAGTCAAAAAAGAAGTAATCAAAAAGACATAAAGAGAAACTGGCAGAATCCTGACATTGGGTCCCTAACTTCTAGAATGAGGGCTATAATGGAAAAAAAGGCCATGTGGATGCCATTAAAAGTGCCCCTGCCTAGCAAAATAGTAAACCAAATGCAATACCAGATTCTTAGAGGCATTGCAGAGATCAGTGCAACAATCAAGGACTTGAAGGATGAAAGGGTGGTGATTCCCACTACATCCCCACTCAACTCTCCTATTTACCTGGTACATAATATAGATGGATCTTGGAGGATGATGGTGGATTATTGTCAACTTAACCAGGTTATAACACCAATTGCAGCTGCTGTCTCAGATGTTGTTTCATTGCTTGAACAAATTAAGACATCCTTTGGTACCTCATATGCAGCTATTTTTATACCATTGGTTTTTTCCTCAATTGCCATTATAAGGACCACCAAAAACTCAGAAACCAGAAAGATGCCAGTTTTGAGTGGAGTCTAGAAGAAGGTAGGTCTCTGTGACAGGTCCAGGCTCTTTTGAAAGTTTCAATTCCACTAAGGTCTATGATTCAGCAAATCCAATGGTGCTGAAAATGTCAGGGGCAAACAGAGATGCTTCTGGAGATTTTGGTAGGCCCCTATAGGAGAACACAATGCAGGCCTTAGGATTTTAGGGCAATATCTTCCATCCTCTGTGAAAACTACTCTCATTTTGAGAAACAACTTTTGGCCTTAGTAGAGACTGAACACTAATAATAGGCCATAAATTTACCATGAGACCTCAGTTACCTATCATGAGCTGGGAATTGTCTAACCCACCAAACCATAAAACTGGCCATCAGAGCAGCATTCCATCAAAAAGCAGAAGTGATTTATATGAGATTGGGCTCTAACAGGTTCTAAAAGCTCATGTAATTTACATGAGGAAGTGGCTGAAATGCACATGGTCACCACTTCTGCCACATTTCTTTCTCTTTCCCAGACCACAGCTTTGGCTTCTTGGGGAGTTCCTTACAATCACTTGACTGAGAAATATAAAACTCTGGCCTGATTTACAGGCAGTTTTGTTGCAGGACTCTCATTTCCTGACTTTAAATCATATTACTTAGATACAGTGGTTAAAAAAAAATAAAAGCAACATCATGGTATTGGCATAAAGATAGACATATGGACCAATGGAATCTAATTGAGAATTCAGAAATAGACCTTCACATCTATTGTCAAGTGAAGTTTTAAAAGGTTGTCAAACCCATACACCTGGGTAAGAACAGCCTATTCAACAAATGGTGATGGGAGAACTGGATA
The DNA here is from genome assembly GCA_029593785.1 of Cabassous unicinctus. Taxonomy (NCBI): domain Eukaryota; kingdom Metazoa; phylum Chordata; class Mammalia; order Cingulata; family Chlamyphoridae; genus Cabassous; species Cabassous unicinctus. The sequence continues at coordinate 120,263 of JAQZBX010000103.1, read as the reverse complement.
AACATAGCTAAAATAAAGAAAGAGAACCACCAGTTCACATATTATACAAAAATTAACTCAAAATGCATCAAGGACCTAAATATAAAAGCTAAAATACCAAAACTCCTAGAATAAAATGTAGGAAAACATCTTCAACGTATTGTGGTAGGTAGAGGATGCTGAAATCTTATACCCAAATCTCGAGCAATGAAGGAAAAAAATGGATAAATTGGATCTTCTCAAAATTAAATGTTTTTGTGCTTCAAATGACTTTGTCAAGAAGGTTAAAACGTAGCCTACTGACTGGTAGAAAATTTTTGGAAACAATATGAACAATAAGCAATTAATTTCCATATCATATAAAGAGATCATACAATTCAACAATAAAAGACAAGCAACCCAATTAAAAATGCAAAACACTTGATAAGAAATTTTTCTAAAGAAGAAATATAAATGGTCAAATTGACCAAGAAAAGGTGCTGGACATCACTAGCTATTAGGTAAACACAGATCAAAATGACATTGAGATACATTGAACACCTTACAAAATGATGATTATTAAACAAAAAGAAAAGCAGTTTAATCTAAAACTGCTGCATAATCTGGCAATCCCACTGCCAGGAATATATTCAAAAAACTGAAAGCAAGGACATGAACAGACATATGCACAGAAATGTTCATACTGACATTATTCACAATTGGTAAAAGATGGAAAAAACCCTAGTGTCCATCAACAGATGAATGGATAAAAAATTGTAGTATACACATGTGATGGACAACTATCCAGTTGTAAAAAGAAATGAAGTTGGGATTCATATGAAAACATGGATTAACCTTGAGGAAACTGTTTGGTCTTACTAATATGAAAAATTATAAGTAAAGTCATGGAATTAAACTAGAGTATATGTTACTAGGATAGAAGATGAGTATTGGTAAGAGGGAGCTGTTGCTGAATGTATAGAAGGTTTAATAAATTGTATACGAAATGTGAGGCAATGGATGGCACTACATTATAGTGAGTAAAGTTAACACTGCCATTTAAAAAATGAGAATAAATAATAATTACAAGAAAGAAAATGTGAATAAATTAAACACATTTAGATAGCTTTTCTTTATTCAAGTCTAACATTTGGCGGTAGAATTATTAAACATAACTTCTATATTCTGTCACATTTTTTCTAACATTTTTGCCAGTGCAATCTCAAAATTTTACAATCATAAACTTGTTGAATATTCATGAGTGCATGACAAAAATTTGGAGTAAATGCTCAGATATAAATTGTGGCACAGGTAATTAAAATGATCATGATTATCATTATAATAGTCAACAATTTGACAATTTTTGACACATAGAATTTTTCAGGTATTATAGCCATTTCTTTATTTGTCAGTTACATTCATCATAGGGGGTAGGTCCTCTGACTTTCATTATTCCAGAGAAAACTATGATATCCTTTGAGCAGACAGATGAGTCCAATATAAAATATCAATAAACAGACCCCATAGACACACATGGATTGTTCATCTCCAGGAAGAAAATGTCTAGCAATGTGGCATAATATAAATATGTGGATAAGAATTCCAAGACCTTTGCAGGAATGAGAAAATGAACGGATAGTATAGGCTTTTTAAGAACTATTTTTTTTTTAAATTTTAAGTATTTTTTTTTATTTTTTAAAAGATACTTAGATTACATAAATGTTACATAAAAATTATATGGATTCCCACATGCCCCACTTCCCACCCCTCCAACAACCTCCCATATAAACATCTTTCATTAGTGTGCTACATCACTGGCAATGTATATATACATCCTGGGGCTTTGCCACTAAGTATGGACCATAGTTTTATTTTAACAGATACTTATTCTGAAATAATGTCTGGATAACTTTTAGTATGACAAGCCCTTGCTGTCCATTAGTGACAGAACAAGTATAATTAAACTCTATATTTTATATTTCAGCAGACTGATCATGAAAAATATAGCAATAGTTTTTCTTCTCAACTGATATTTTTGTCACAAAAATGAGTTGAATATATACACCCAGAAAACAGCTAACTGAAATCACAAGGTGACTTTGTTTTATGTTATGAAATTTCATGGTCCAATAGGGGTTTTGAATCTTTACCACATGCAAATAGAAACTTTAACATATGGAGGCATTTTCTTAGTCAAATTGGAGTGGGAACTTCAAATTATAATAAAAGTAAAACACTGACATCTGAAAGATAGGTTAACAAGATAGAGAAAGAGAAGAGAAGGTTGTGAGCCATCACCCATATGGACATAATGTATGGTAAAGTGATAGAGAATAGCTTTGTATTCAAGTATAAGACAGGTGGGTAGTGATATTACTGGGGTTCGTGGTGCAGGGTCGACAGGGTGGTAGATTAGGAAGGGCGGGTTAGAATACCCAGGATACTGGGAGGAGAGATGGGAAAGGAACCAGGTGAACATGGGATTTGTGGGTATGAGGTTGAAACTGCAGCGGTGGGAATGCTCTTATGGCAATATGATAAGAGATTGTGACTGGTTTAGGGTGTTGATTGGGGGCCATTCTGGTTTAGGGTGTTGATTGGGGGAGAGCAGGCTTCTGGGGAGTGTGTGAGTATTTATCCTGTCATAATGTGTTGTGTCAGTGGGTGGAGACCCACACGGTGAATGGGAAGGAGATGGCCTTCCATCTTTGAGAGGACCAATTCACCCAGAAACAGACAGGTGGGCATCTTTTATGAGCAAGAGTGGATCCTAATAGGGGAGGATAATCAGTGTGTCAGGACCTCTTGTTGCATGTAACTATGAATCTTGTCATCCAATGAAACAGGAGAGGAGGATGTCATGTGCCCCAAGGAGATGGGGAGGGAGGAGCAAAATAGATCAAACAGGGGGTATTTAGTGGTCAGAGGAAATGTTTTTCATTACTCTACAGTGATGGACACAAGACATGGTAAATATCATCAAAAGATTTAATTGTACTGTCTAAAATGTAAACTATACTGTAAACCATTCACAATGTTTAGTAGCTATGTTTCATTATCAGTATAACCACTGTAACAACGTTACCATCCACATACAAAAAGGTTTTAATATGGGGTGAGGAAAGGGAGAGAAGGTTGGGTTTATGAGAGTCTCTAGTATTCTGTGTGTGATTTTGCTGTGACCTAAAACCTCTTTGAAAATAAAATGAAAATTTGGGAGACACTGGGGAATGAGAGGGGAAAGGTGCCATGGTACAGACTGGACACTTGATAATGCAATGATAAAAGGAAAAATGTCAAAAAAAATTTTCAATTTTTTGTTTTTTCCCATTTTTTGAATATCCCAATCCTCTAATTTTATTTTATTTTTAGTGTTTTTTTTTTAAGTTTCCATGTATTTTTCTCTTACATTTAAAACTATAATTAATATTTCATTTTCCTATTAATTGTATTTGGCTATTCTATGGGCTTCACCTTTAAGGAAGGTTTGGATCACAGAAGGATTACAATGGGAAACAGAAAGGATCGTTGGTGGGGGTTGTCAAGGATGGGTGTTTCATGGGAAACATGTATATCAGTTCACCTGATATACATAAAAGATATATAAAATTGTTCAAATGATCAAGGGGTAGGACACAGTCACAGTGGGTGGAGAATCACTCAATAAATGAGAAAATACTGAATTCCCAGCCTGGAGAGCTCTGCCACATTCTCCAAGGGAGTAGCAACAGTCTCCCAAGTGCAGGGGCAGTATGGCAAAGGAGGATGATCCAGGGATGGGCTGTTGTTATTGATGACCAACCTTAGAAGTCTTTGCTCTTGAAATTGAAACTTGGCCTATTGTTATGTGGTACCTAAGTGTTGCCTCCGGAGCCTCCTTGTTGCTCAATATGGCCTCTTTCTTAGCAAAACTCAGCATATGAATGCATTACATTCCCCCTAACATGGGACATGACTCCTGGGGTTGAGCTTCCCTGGTTATTAGGGATTACTATGAAGTGCCTACTGGGAAGACAACTGGAAAAAGAACTTGAATAAAAAGGGGAAAGGTAAAGACAAATGAGTTCTTATGGCTAAGAGACTTCAAAAGAGAGTTGGGAGGTCATCCCAGAACTAAGGCTTATGCACAACTCAGTAGGATCTCATAGAACACCAAAGTGGATATCACCCCAGACAGAGGGGCTCCTGAGGGCTCTGGAGACACCCAGGTCCTATATAAGTGGGGATAGCTCCAGATATTGATGCCTTTTCAGTGGGCTATACTTTTGAAACTGTGCTCCTGACAGTGACAGAGTTAGACTCAAATAAGTCCTCCCTGCACATGGTTGATCAGTCCCTAATATTCAAACCTATATGTGGTGCTGAGGTTTGTTGGTGTACTCCCAGAGACTGGAGCCTTTGGCATTCCCATGTGCAAGACGGGCCTAGAATCTCGGTGGAGCTGCAACTCCTAGTCTACAGCTCAATGGGCTCACCCAAGTCACCTGTTGAGGAGATGATGATGGACAATGGCCATCCTAGGGAATGGAGAGAGTCTGCAGCTGCAGGTAGGATAATCCCTTCCATCTTATCTATTGGATATATTCCCCCTCTCACTTGGAGGTGAAGTGGACATAACCATCACAGACTCCTCAGGATTGTGGGAAGAGCTATGGACTAGAGTGGACTTAATGATATTCTGTTCAAGATATATTATGATCCAAGCAATGGAAGAAGTTACAACATTGATATGGAGCCAGTGGCCACTGGACGCTTTTGGGGTAGGGAGAGGTAAAATCAGTTGTAATACAGGGACTTTTTTTGGACTTGGGAATTATCCTGAGTAACATTACAATGACAGATATAGGTCATTTTACATTAACATATAACAAGCAGAATTGTCTGGGAGAGAGTGTTGTCTACAATGTCAACTATGGTCCATGCTTAGTGGCAAAGCCCCAAAATAGGTATATCCATTGCAGGTGATGTGCCACACTAATGAAAGACGTTTATGTGGGAGGCTGTCGGAGTTTGGGAGGTGGGGAACATGGGTATCCCTGTAATTTTTGTGTAACATTTATGTAAAAAAGCATCTTTTAAAATATTTAAAAAAATACCATAGGGGATAGAAACATGGGATGTTCTAAACTATTTCTGAAGAATTTATTTTAATTAGAAATACTGCCAATATTAATGATATCTTTGGTAACAAAACACAATATTTTCTTTGTGAAAATATGGTTTGTAAAACAAATAATGATTATAATACAAAGTTTTGAACAAAAATAATAAAATTTGAAAAATTTCAAACAGTAAAGAGAATGTCGGGGTCTAGCTATATGAACTGACAGTTACCTCAAAAGTTCAAAAATATGTTCATTCCTAAAATCTAAATTATTCCACAATACCTCCATATTTTCAGAAAAAAATAAACTTTTATTTTGTAAGAACAAAAAAAAATAAAAGTGTAACTCTGACATCTGACAGTTTGTTATATATCAGACTCTGTCCAGAGTGGTTTCTGTGTAGTAACTCATTTACACCTCACAACTACCAATTACCCAATTCAGTAGATTGGATAGCTTCCACATTTTAAAGATAAGGAATGAAAGGCACATATTGTAAGGGATAAGGCTGGTGTAATATAATTAAGGAACTGGAGGGGAGTAGCTTGGGAAAGCTTGCCTCTTTTAAGTTTTAGGAAATTTTGCTAGAAGAGGTTGTTTTCAATAATCCTTGGAGAGTGAATAAGAATCCAGCAATGAATGTGAAAGGGATAATCTTGGGCAGATATAAAGACAAATGTGCAGATGGGTGAATGTAAGTCGTGTGAAATAAACACAGGGATATACTTTACTAGAGCTAGAGTTATGTGTGCAAAAATTAATATAAAAAAGTTTTGGAGGTTATATTCCAAGTCATAAAGAAGATAGAATTTTAGTCAAAAACTATGTGTTTTATTTGGTCAAAAGTAGATAATATTAATGTTTTCTGAAGAGAGTAATTATCTAAATCTAGTGTTTTCTAATACTGTATTTATAGCACTATAGGAGTAACCGAAAACGGAAAAGAAAATCCATTATTTAAATTGCTAAATAATTGATTTGTAATTTTTAGAAAAGTGAAGAGAGTAAAAAATAATTTTTCCTCTCTTTATTGCCCACATATAAAAGAAATAATATTTGGGTCCATATGTATTAGGCAGTTTACTAAATGTTATGTGCACATTTCTGTAAAGTAGGTCGATAATTTTTATGAGATTCTGCAATAAAAAATAAAAGAAAATGAAGAAAGGAAGAACAGTAATGTATTCTCAGCATGTGTCAGCAAACATTGACCATCCTCTACTCTCACAGCTGGATGCCGTGAGGACCCAACACAGGCTAATTTGTTGATGATAGAAAGGGACATAAAAAATCAGTTTCCACAAGAAAAATGGTATGCATTACTGACCACTGATCACCACTTTGGGTTAGAGTTTTCAAGTTTCTGGGGGCCTGTGCCTGGGGACAACTATTGTTTCAAACTTCCATGGACAAAGGCAGTGAATATTAAGGTTCCTACCATCCAGGACAAAGTATTAGGCAGAGGAGACTTAAGGCTGCTAAGTTTCACAAGGTTACAGGGAACAATTAGGTGAAGGGTTTCATTAGCTAGGCAGGCCAAGAAAGTTCAGATGCAGGATGTCATGGAAGAAGCGATTGGTGCCAATACTGCTTCCCTCCTCAGGGCAATTTGGAGGTGGTCTGCACCCACTTCTTGTCTCCCTGGCACTGTTTTAGCTGGGAAAGACTGACTTGAGAATGGCTTATCTGGTATGCCTCTCTCCAAGAACTTGCTTTCTAGGCAAAAGCAGTTTAAGACAATAAAATAATTGAAAAAATCATTAGAGACAGAGAATCTGGTGCAAATGATTACCTGCTTAAACCCACCAGGAAAGGAAGCTCTGTTTCCAGGGAATAAGCAGGTAAAATGAAACAATTGTAAATAGGAAAACACCAAAGCAAATAAAAAGGAAAATTCAAGGGCAAGACAGGCCTAGAATAATGGGTAAAACCCTGTCCACTGCATTCACCTTGAGCAAAACTTCCTGATAGAAGGTTTTTTTTTCTGGTATTGATAAAATTGTAATTTATTTAAAGCAAAAATTGAACATTTTATTAAAAGACATTCTAAAATTCTCATAAGTTAGGAGGTCCTAACTTATACCTTTATTGAGAAATTTTGCAAGATTGAGCTTACTTTTTTTCTGGTGTTGCTGTTTGTCTTGTCTTGTCTTGGTAATATCATTTTCATTTCTGACTCTGGTTCTGGAATGTCATAATCACTTTCAGAACCAGCTTCAGCTGTCTGATGTCTTCTGTTCCCCAAAGCTGAAGCTGTCACTTTTCTCTGTCTGCTATTATTATTTTTTGATTGAACTTTAATGATGGGGTTGCTTTAATATCTCTGAGAGGAGTCATATATACATCATTATTCTTTCATTTTCATTTTGAATAATTTGTGTAGTCATTTTGGCATCCTGTGCTGCTGCTACTGCTTGGTCATGGTAATCATTATTTCCTTTTTCTAACTGAAACTTGACTTTCTCCAAAGATTTCAGACATGCCATAACTTTTCCTTGGTCCAGAAATCTTTTTCAAGAAAGCTTCTGAGTTCTAAAGAATTCAAAGCTTTCATACAGACTCGAGTTTCTGGTGAACAGCCTCTTAAGATCTCAATACAAATATTCATATCCAAGTTCTCATGTGCTGTTAATGCTTGATAATCTGGGGAATTTTAGGCCTGAAGATTAAATCCACTTTCTTCTGTCAAATCTATAAGCAGGAGAGAAAGGCAGAAGATGATGTTGGTTTAGGTGGGCACTCACAATTTCTGTCATGGAAGAGGGCTTATTGGGAACATGATCCTGCCTGGGTGGTCTGTTCTAGGAATATGCAGAGTAAGAACCTTGGGGACATCATTCTGGATGAGCTGGACAGCGAGTTGGACTGCTCAATATGAAATCATGAGTTTTTTCGCCAGCTGGAAATCATGAATAAAGATGGATTATCCCCACCCTCCCAGAAACACAGTGAAAGGGAGCAGTCTCTGAGAGTGGGAGGGCCCTGACAAAGGGTATGAGGGCTTTTTCTGTTGGTTTGGTTGCCTGTACCCCCTTGCAGCTTTTTCAGAGTAAACCAGCTGGCTAGAAGTGGTGCCGGGCTGAGGGGAGAGGTGAATCAGATGAGGAAGCCTGATTCACTTAACAGCCATGGGACACAGAGGCTTGGCTTGGGATGGGGTAGAGCCAGCCACTTTTATACTTCCACACTGAGGATCAGAGTCTCAGCTCCCTTGGGGAGGTCAGGCATTGGGAAGTGTTTACATTTCCATGAGGCTATTTAGGATCCCCTTGGCAGAGAGGGTGGTACAGAAAAGGCCTTCTTTTGGGTCCCTTATTTCTTCAAAAAAATGTTAACTTAATTTAATCACTAAAATCTGCCTCAAACCCTGCAGAGAGAAATCTGCAGGGTAATTGATTGATGAACGCAGGCTGAGAGTCTCCACAAGGGCTCAAGAAGGAATGCTGTTCTTCCTTAGCTTAGTTTGACTGCATGCTTGTGTGTTTGTTTGCTTTTTCTTTGTTTGTTTGCTTAATGTTTTTCTTTCCTCTTTCCTCCCCACCCTCCTTTTTAAATTAAGGACTGCTGCCTTGATTCTTCTTTCCTGTCCTTCTTCTTCCTTGATTTTCCATTTTCTGTGTATAGTGATTTTGTCTGCCAATGCTATCTCTTTTCCTGCCTTCAAATTTCCACATTCTGCTTTCTGTTGTTGTTCTTACATTCCACATTTTTTTCATTAGTCCTCAACTTCATGGGTGTCAATTTCTATGTTGTCTATTCTGTTTTCTTTTTTTATTACTAACTTTTTCCTTTCAGTCCTTTCTTTACTCTTTCCCTCTCTCATCATCATTCTGGCCTCTTAAACCATTCTATATATTTTTTCTCTATTTGTTTTTCCACTCCATTGTAAGTACTCCACTTTTTTACCATATTACTCTACACAGCTTACACGAGTAAAATATTCATTTTACTAAGTCTATATTTTCCCTCTTCTAACTTTTATCAATATTAATATTATCCTTTTTCCTTACATACCTCTTTCAATTCCTCTGACCCTAATCATTTTCCTTCAAGGGAACATAGAAAAAAGCGAGGAAATACAAGAAGAACAAGGTGTCAAAGAGAAAACTTAACACACACACAGAACCACCATCTAAATAAAACTCTAAAGCTCAGAGAGAAGCTAATCAACTGAGTAAATCCATCAAGATAAAATGATGGATAGAGGGCAACCAAAAATTACAAGCCATACTGAAAAACATGTAGACATGGACCATTCCAATGATCAAACTAAAAACCAGAGAGAGATACAGAACATTGAAAAACTAAGCAAAGCTGTCCAAGCAAATATCATGGAACAACTTAATGACATGAAGGAAGAGATTAAGGATATTAAGAAGATACTGGGAGAACATACTGAAGAAATTGTAAACATACATAAAAAGGTAACAGATATGGTGGTGATGAATAGCACAATCCAAGAAATAAAAAAGATGCTGGAGTCACATAACAGCAGATTTGAACAGGAAGAAGAAAGAATTAGTGATGTGGAAAGCAGTACATCAGAAATCAAACAGATAGTAGAACAGTTAGATAAAAAGACAGAAAAAATCCAGCAGGGACTTAAGGATATAACTGACAACACAAAATGCAAAAACATACGCATGACAGACATCTCAGAAGGAGAAGAAAAGAGAAGGGAAAGGGACCAGAAGGAGTATTGAAAGAAATAATGGCTGAAAACTTCCCAACCCTATTGAGGGAGATAGATGTACATGTCCAGAAAGCACAGTGCACCCCAAACAGTATAAATCCAAACGGGCCTATTTCAAGACATATAATTATCAAAATGCCCAATGCTCAAGACAAAGAGAAAATACTCAAAGGAACAAGAGAAAAGAGGACCATCACATACAAGGGAAGCACAATAAGATTAAGTGCTGATTTCTCATCTGAAAGCACGAGGGCAAGAAGAAAGGGGTATGACATAGTCAATGTACTAAAAGAAAATAATTCCAGCCATGGATTCTCTATCCTGCAAAACCGGCATTCAAAAATGATGGAGAGTTCAAAATACTCACTGATAAACAGAAATTAAGAGAGTATGCCAATGAGAAACCTGCCCTTCAAGAAATACTAAAGGAATTTCTAAAGATTGAAAGGAAAAAACAGGAGAGAGGGAGAGTTGGAGGAGAGTGTAATAACAACTAAAAAGACAAAATGAGAAATAAAAACAACATATGACATACATAAACCCATAGAAAATATGGCTGATGTAAGAACTTCATTGAGAATAATAACACTGAATGTTAATCGATTAAACTTACCAGTCAGAAGACACAGATTATCAGAATGGATAAGGAAATATGATACAATATATTTTGTTAACAAGAAACCCACCTTACACCCAGGGATTCAAGGAAGCTCAGAGTGAATGGCTGGAAAACAATTTTACAAGCAAACAACATTTAAAAAGGGCAGGATTAGCTTTCCTAATATCAGACAAAGTAGACTTTAAATGCAAAACTAGTGTAAGAGACAATAATGCACACTATATATTAGTAAAAGTGGCAAACTTCCAAGAAGAGAGGACAATCATAAATATTTATGCACTTAATCAGGGTGCCTCAAAATACATGAGGCAAACACTGGAAAAGCTATGTGGAGAAATAAATGCCTCTACTATTATAGTGAGGGATTTTAACACACCATTATCAAAATTAGACAGAACATCCACACAGAGAATCAATAAAGAAACAAAGACTCTGAATAATACATTAGAGTACCTAGACCTAATAGACATATACAGAACATTACACCCAAATACAGCAGAATATGCATTCTTCTAAAGTGCACATTGAACATACTCCAAAATAGACCACATGCTAGGACACATAACAAATATCAATGAATTCAGAAAGATTGAGATTAGACAAAGCAATGTCTCCAAACACAATGGAATGAAATTGGGAATCACTAAGGGCCAGAGAACCAGATTTGACAAAAAGATGGGAAACTTAAACAACACACTCTTAGACAAACAGTGGGTCAAGGAAGAAATCTAAAAAGAAATCAGTAACTACCTCAAATCAAATGAAAATGACATCACACATACCAAAACATTTGGTATGAAGCCAAAGCTGTACTGAGAGGGAAATTCATAGCCATAAATACATATATTAAAAAAGAAGAGCTAAAATTGAAGATCTAACTGCACAATTGGAGGAATTGGAAAAACAACAACAAGTAACCATGAAGAAAATAGAGAGAAAGAAATAACAAAGATTTGAGCAGAATTAAATGAAATAAAAAATAAGAAGGAACTAGAAAAAATAAACAAAACTAAAAGCTAGTTCTTTGAGAAGATCAATAAAACTGACCAACCCTTAGCTAGACTAACAAAGAATAAGAGAGATCTGATGCAAATACACAAAATAAAGATTGAAGAAGGGGATATCATTACTGAACCCACTGAAATAAAGTGTATCATAAAAGGATACATTGAAAAATTATTTGCCAAAATGAATGATAATTTAGAGGAAATGGACAAATTCCTAGAAACTCACAAACAGCCTACTTTGATGAAAGAAGAAATTGATGAACTCAATAGCCCAATTACAAGTAAAGAGATAGACTCAATCATCAAAAACCTCCCAACTAAGTAGAACTCAGGGCCAGATGGCTTCACAGGTAAATTCTACCAAACATTCTGGAAAAAGCTAACACCAATTTGGCTTAAACTCTTCCAAAAAATAGAAGTAGAAGGAACATTGCCTAAATCATTCTATGATGCCAACATTACCCTTATAACAATGACAAACAAAGATAACACAAGAAAGAAAAATTACAGACCAATTTCTCTAGTGAAACAATATGCTAAAATCCTCAAAAAAATTCTTTCTAATCCCATTAAACAACATATCAAAATAATTTTAGATCATGACCAAGTGAGATTACTCTGGGTATACAAGGATGGATCAACATAGAAAATCAATCAATGTAATGCACCACATAACCAGATTGAAAGAAAAAAAAATCACATGATCATCTCCATAGATCCAGAGAAAGCATTAAAAAAAAATACAGCACCCTTTCCTGATAAAAAACTGCAAAAGATAAGAATAGAAGAAAACTTTCTGAACATGATAAAGGGTATATATGAAAAACCCAATGCTAACATCCTCATCAATGGTGAAATCCAAAAAGCCTTCCCTCTGAGATTGGGAAAAAGACAAAGATGCCCCAATATCACAACTCCTATTTAACATTGTCTTAGGAGTACTTGCTCAAGGTCTGAGGCAAGAAAAAGATATAAAAGCATCCAAATTGGAAAAGAAGTAAAAATTTCATTATTTGCAGATGTCATGATCCCATATGTAGAAAGCCCAGGGAAAACGACAACAAAGCTTCTAAAACATATAAAGTAGTTCAGGAATGTCACAGACTATAAGATCAATGCTCAAAAATCAGTAGCATTTCTGTATAAGAATAATGAGCCATCTGAGGAGGAAATCAAGAAAATATATCATTTACAATAGTAACTAAAAGAATCAAATACTTAGGAATAAATTTAGTTAAGTTGTAACGGACTTATATACAGAGAATTACACAAGACTGTTAAAGGAAATCAAAGAGGATTTAAATAAATAGAAGAATATTCCCTGTTTATGGATAGGAAGACTAAAAATCAACAATATGTCTATCCTACTGAAACTAATCTACAGATTTACTGCAATCCCAATAAAAATCAACACTATATTTTTTCAGGAATTGGAAAAACAAACTGCAAAATTTATTTGGAAGGGTAAGAGGCCCCAAATCGCCAAAGACATTGAAAAAGTAAAATGAAAGTGCAGGTATCACACTACATGACTTCAAAACATACTTCAAAGGTACAGTGGTGAAAACTGCATGGTATTGGCACAAGGAAGATAGTGGGTAGAAATACTTAAAGGGCTGAAAGAAAACAACTTCCAATCAAGATTTCGTAGTGAGTGAGATTTTCTTTCAAAGATGAAGGAGACAGATCATCATGGCAATGTAAGACATCTGATAAAATCTCCACAGGGATTCAGTGATTAAAAGGACAAATCCCACTTGCTTAGATCTCTGGGGAAAAAGAGAAAATGGAGAAGGAATCCAAAAATGCTGATTTAAATAAATAGAAAACGTCAGGTAGGAAACTTCCATCCCAATATGACCACCCTCTTCCTTTTTGCTAACTCTATCTTGTAGAGCTTGGGAGTTGTTTAGAGACAGTGGGTCAAATCCCTCTCATGACCCTGTGGGTACTCATGATAAAGTAACTGACAGTAGTGAGTTAGAATCTCATGCATATCCAGGGACAGAGAAACAAATCCACTGAGTCCCAGGGTAGGACACAGACAAAGAGAAATGCTGCATATAAAAGGGGCCCTGGAGGTGGTAAAGAAAAAGATGATGATAAAGGGAGGAAAGTCGTGCATTCACATAATCCAGACACTCTCAGCTGGACCACTTAAACTCACATTGGAGTTTTCTAGAGTGAACAACCTTATAGTATTGACCCCATTGGCCCTCTGGGGCAGGATGTTAAAAGGGGAAGGAAATCAGAGGCATAAATTCCTCAGAAAGATAAAAAAGGGTGGTTAAACTGAACCTCTGTAAGAAAGGGGTTCCATTAACTGAAAGCTGTATTGAAATTGGGGTATTGAGTGAGGGATAAAATTTAAAGAAATCATAAGGCTCGGGGAGAATATTCTGTAGGAAAAGAAATGGAACCAATCAAGTTGTCTGGAGCAGGAAAAGAGGAAAGGAAGTTTTCTCTAGATAGTGAAACAATTAAATAAAAGTGCAATCTTAAAAATTATATTACATATTCTGGGCAAGAAAAAGATGAAGAAGAGATGAAAATATCTGATCAGTTAACTTGTGCTATTCTAAAGTCCATAAAAAGTTGAACCAAATATTAAAAAAGAGCTTTAACACAAAGCCAATCAACAATTAAACCCTAGACCAAGGAAGTTACTGACCTTCATACATAACACTTGAAAACAAACAGCAATAAATTACAAACTATACTAAGAAACAGAAAGAAATACATCAGAAAATGGAAAAAATTAAAACTTTGAAGAAGACATAGATTTTCAAACTAATCAAAGAAATTCAAGCAAGTCTCCTAAATCAATTAAATGAGAAGAAGGAAAAAATCATAAAGGAATGAAGGATATTAAGAAGACACAGTATGTGCATAAAGAAGAGTTTGAAAGTGTACAAAGAAAAATAACAGAAATTATGGAAATGAAAGGAACACTAGTAAAGATTAAATATACATTATAGGCATAAAACAACAGTTTTGAGCATGCAGAAGAAACCAAAAGCTAGAAGACAGGACAATCAAAATGATACACTCATAAAAACAGATAGAGAAAAAAGTGGAAGAAATCAAGCAGTGTCTCAGGGATTTGAGTAACGGCATGAACTACACAAACATATGCATCTTGGCTTTCCCATTATCAGAAGAGAAGGGGAAAGGGGAAGAAAGAATAATTGAGAAAATAATGGCTAAATATTTCACAATTCATATGAAAGAAATAAATGTGCACGTACAAGAATTATAAAGTTCTCCAAATAGAATAAATCTTAATAGAACTGCACAGATGCAGATACTAATCATAATGTCAAATGCCAAAAATGAAGAGAATTCTGAAAACAACAAGAGAACATTGATCCATCATTTTAAATTTATCATCAGTAAGTCTAAGTGCCAATATCACCTCAGAGACCATAGAGATGAAAAGGCAGTAGTTTGATATATTTAAGATACTGACAGAGAAAAATTGCCCGCAATAAGTTCCTTATCCAGCAAAACTATCCCTAACAAATAAAGAATAGCTTAAAATATTCTTAGATAAACAAACTGATGGAGTTGTCAATAGACGTGTCCTACAATAATTACTAAAGTTATTTTTGCAGGTTGGAAGGAATACACAGGTTCCAGGAAAATGGCATCGATGTAGGTAGGCAATGTTCAGCTTTTTTGTAAAAAAAACAAAAACACAAAACAGAGAAGGTGCCAAAACCAACTCAAGTAAGCTGTTTTGGGAATCCACAGAGCAGGAGGCTGCAGGGCATCATCCAGGAGAGCACAGGGCAAAGAAACAATGATCTCAAGGGAAAAATGTGAGTTGCTCACACCTGTTGCTGGAAATGGCTTCTAATCGACAGGGGGCTTAGATCTCATGGGACAGTTAGATGGGATTATCTAGGTTGCAGTTACAGACTCTGTTTTTTGGAATGGGTGCTGTCCATCATCATCACCTTGTTAGTTGTCCTTGGCGAGTCCAATGAAATGGACTTAACTCTGTTAAGTTTCAGGGCCCAACTGGCACAAGGATGGACCAAAGATTTAAGTCTCTTTGACACACAACTATCAAGCATAGTACTAACTATAGGTTCAAATAGAAGGGGCAGATGTGAGAATGCTTTGGTTAAAATATCTTTGAAACAGTTAAAACCTGCTTTGCTGTACAAGCAATATATTGCTGCATGCAATACAGCTGCTGTCATCAGTTCCTGCTGAAAACAATAAGAATTTTTTACTCCATACTTAGTTAGAATCTTCTGCTTCTCCAATATCTCCTGCACAGCCCGGAACTTTCTGGGCCCCTACATATACAGCATGTCCTTAAGCATGCCTCCCATAGTGGCTGGACTGTATATATACTGGAGGAGAACAATAAACGGGGCCACCCCCCAAAAATACTATGCCTCAAAGTGTTTTCATTTCATTCCTGTGGCAGTTGGTGACCCCAACTTGATAAGATGTTGCAGGACAGATTTCTGCAAGCAGTTTTGGGATGGTTCCTGAGAACACCTTGGTGAAGAAGTATGGTCCAGACTCAATCATCCTCTTAGAAGAAATTGACTCCCAAGAAGTCAGTCAGTACACCAAGGTAAATAACATCACTACTGTGTTTGCAGTAGTCCTGAATATTATTAGTGTGTTGTAAAAAAACTTTTGTCATTTAAACTAATATGGAGAATACATTAACACCTAAACAAAAGATCCAATTAAAAATGTTACATACAGCAATTACTTAAAGCTGCTGAATGTAAAGGGAAAGAGGAGCTCCCTCTTAAAAAACATATACCCACCAAAAAAGGAAGAAACACCTTTTCAACCCTCACTTGAGAAATGAGGGGAAATCATGTTGAACCACCTGTGTGAGGAAAAGTTAAATCACAAATAAAACATCCCACACAGAGGTTGTGGGTATTGTGGGAGGTGGGGCATATGGTAATCCCTATATTTTTGAAAAAATAGATAAATAGATTAAATAAATAAATAAATAAATAATAAAGAAATAAAAACATCCTGCGTAGGCAGAAGTGCTGATTAAGGCCCTTGTCTGTATAATTATGCTCCTATAAAACAACATTCTGCCAAATAGTTAACTAAGATAAGGAAAACATTCTGGAAGCAACACTGTAAATCTCCTATTGCCTCTGCAATGATAAGACTGTGGGCTGTTGGGGGCTAATAATATTAAACCAGGGGAATAGTAGGAAAATTTGGCAACACAGTTTCCAGAAAAATTCTCAAAAGCAGAGAAATAATAAATGTATCTTTCTATTGATGTGTTATAAATCATTTTGTGTTTGTCTGTTCAGTGTCGGTGTATATTTTAATACCTCTGGATGGAAATATTAAATTGATAAATAAAAATTATTAAAAGAGCTCTATTCAAATGGCCAAATATTAAATAAATATTTATAATAAATAATTATGGATATTAATTTAAAATAATAAAAATATTTATAACCAATATGAATCATTATTCTGACAAGTTTGTTTAGTGTTGATGGAAATTGTATGTTGTAAGAGGTTTGCTTGGAGACAGTTTAGAAAATCATTTTGATAACTTATGTATGTAAGATGTATAGAATGTGTTTTTATTATTAAGGAAAAAGAAAATAATTTTGTCATAAGATAAAATGACTGGTTATTAAAAAAAGAGTAAAATGTGGGACAAAACCTGAATGAATATAGAAAGTGCAGAATGTGTGCCAATAATGAATTTTTGTGGGCAAAGTTAAATACAATTTGACAGATCTATCTATAAAGTTTTTTAAAAAACTTTAGTATCTCCTTAAACAAGTCAAGCCAAACTGTATTCCCCTTCCTGCAAAAAATCCAACAATAAACTAAATTTAAATTCCACACTGTGAGTCACAGCCTCAGTTCTAATTATATGCTAACAGCAGAAACAATGCAAATATTAAGATTACAAGTGAAAGTGCTGCCTCTCAGCCCAAATAGAAAATGATAATTTGCTGTTGCCTAGGCCTCAAGCTATACAAAATAGAGAAAATAAAGTCATTTTAATCATGCTAATAGCCTATTTATTCTCACTAGTTAGGAGTCTTAAACACATAGGAAACAAAAGTTTATTCATTGGATGTCTGCTAGTTAAACATCTTATTGCTTATTTTTATATAATTTACTGTAGTTATGAATTATGTATAATATAATTAAATACTAATCAAAACTTTAATACAATACATTGCATACTTAAGTAACTTAATAACTTGTAAGTTACACATAAATGTACATTATGAAATTCAGATATAAATCTCTTCTTTTAAGTCTGAACAATCCTAAAATTGAATGTAATAGAAAAAAACTAGTAAATATTGTTCAAACCTAAAAGCAAATCATCAGGCAGAAAACTTTGTTAATCAACAAACCAAAGCCTTACTAGATAACACTTTTCATATTTAGGGAAAAATAATGGGAACTAAAATAGTAGGCACATCAGGAATATTTTGTAACCAATTAAAGGAGATAAAGTACATTCCACAAAGTTTTGTGTCCCTCCTTGGGAGAGTTGGCCACTTTCCCAGGGACTGATGCATAAACCTTAAAATGTACTGCCCAGGGAGTGTTGTGTTCCTTCCTGAAGAGGCTGGCCACTTACTTGGGAATTTACACAATGCTCACAAGTTGGCATTTATGGTATCAAGTTCATTAATCATGAACACAGTAAAAAAGATAGGCCCTAGTCAAACCAATTAAAGTCCCACCCTAAGAAAAAGTTCTCTACTCAAGTGTTTGCAATCAAAAGTCTAGTATCAGCTATGAATTCAAATCTTCCTAACCGAAAGCTATATTTTAGTGAATTTCTATGTAACAGTGCTTTATTTATATATCATTCTGTAACTCTGTTCAATATTCATTTAATCTTGTAATTAATTATGTTATTTTTGTTTCACAATTTAATTGACATTATATACATTAAACTAGATATGCATATTAACATTTATCTTATATATATCCAGGACTCTAGCCAAAATATGCCAAGTATATCAGTATGTCCCCAGTTTAGTAAACATGTAAATGTGTATATATATATCATAAAAGATTGAGATATAGCAGTAAAAACTTTGTTTATAAATAATCCTTCAATCGCTTTCTATTCTTTTAATTATTAACAAAAGTTCAGTAACTAGAGATCAGTGGAAAATCCTGCAACAAGGAATGCTCAATAGCCCCACTTTATGCCAATATTATGCCTTTCATGCTTTATGCCCTACTCATTCTAACTTACCACAAGCACATATTTATCACCACATGCATAATATCCTTATTACAGTCCCCTGAGAAACACTTTTAATACAACTCTATAAACATATCCAAAATTATCTTACTCAAACTAGTCTCCAAATAACCCCTAATGAAGTTGAATTAACTCAGCCTTAAAAATATTTAAGATATGTCATATCATCTAAAACAATAAACAAAAAGGAGGAAGTATGGATACCTCTCCTAGAAGTCCAATAGCCCTAGCACTATATAATTTATAATTTTTAAATGTAATAAAAACAGCCTTTTAGAAGCTGAGAAACATATCTCCCCTCATCAAGAGAGTCATAAAATACAAT
>JAQZBX010000103.1:0-101198 GCA_029593785.1 Cabassous unicinctus | reverse complement strand
ACTTCTAAAACCTGATGAGTTCAAAATAGGACACAGCATTAGATGGCATTTATTGTTCCATATATCTTGAGACCCCAAAAGGAATGCTATATAGACACTCAAACTCATATAGATAATATCCTTATGAGACTTGATGCCTTAGAAGCATATATTCTTTGGATTTGCAAAAAACAACAAGATCTAATTACCAGAAAAGATTTGCATTGTGATTGGGAACATGTAAAAATTTGTGTCACCCCTTTACCCTAGGACAGTTCTCAAAATTCCTGGGAAGAAGTTAAAACTCACCTTCAATGAACTTTTTCCTCCCATCTACAGAAAGAAGTGCTTGCTCTCTAGCAACATCGGGAACATCAACTATCTAAAATACTTCGTCCTCAGCAAAATGTGTTTCAAACACTCAATGATAATCTATAATGGTTAAATCCATTTAATTTGTTTCATGGCCTTAACATAATCATCTGGGTAATATCTCTTATTGGAATAATCAAGCTTCTTGCTTTTTTATTAATCTTAAGTCAATTCTTCAAGCCCTCTCTCAAGCTTGTCATGCTGAACAAAAATTCATCACCTTAGCTGCTGCCTCATCTCTCTCTCCCACATCCAAAAATCAAGAACTAAATACAATAAGGGAGGAGACAAAGGAGCCCTTTGGTTAAAACATCTTTAAATTAGTTTTTCTTAAATATTATTAAACAAGTTGTTTAATGTTATTAAACACTCTGCTTAGCTCTGCTAACAAAAATTTATTTGATTCATGCTTGTAACAAATCGTTCTTCCTAGAGTAAACTTTTAAGTCTTACATCTTTCATGTTTACCTCTAAGTCTCCTTTCTTCCTTTCTCACTTGCTTTTTCTAGTTTTACCATATTCTGGGGGTGTCCTGCACACAGCTCATAATTGGGATTGCTTGTGACTCCTTAAGCTGTATAAGTCTTCTAGGTGTTGGTAAACCTGGATTTTCCAAAATTTATAACCTGAACAGGGGCCCCACAAATGAACATGGGAATCCTAGGCAAGTGCAAGTCATGGAGGCCATGGAAACATCAGCAGTCTCCCATCAACCTGTTTGGCCCTGGAGGATGGCTGTTTAGTCAGATATGGGTAAGATTCTTCAGGGAAGGAACAACCTAAGACAGGCACAGTAACTGGGGGGCCACCAGGAGAGAATTTGAGGGCCTACAGAAATAGGACACTAACCCTCACCTCTCCCCAGGGAGGTCAACTGCCCCACGGCTGCTTTGTTTCCCACACACAGCCCAGTTTGGAATGCAGGTAATTGTCAGTAACCTCGTCATAATACTAGCAATCATCAAATTAGAAACAGATATCTATAAAAGCTGCACTAGGATACAGTTCCCCTTTCCTGTTCTTCTTCCTTCTTAAATAAAAAAGGGGAGATGTGAGAATGCTTTGGTAAAAATATCTTTGAAACAGTTAAAACCTGCTTTGCTGCACAAGCAATATACTGCTTCATGGGAAATAGCTGCTTTTATCAGTTCCTGCTGATAACAATAAGAACTTTCTTACTCTATACCTTTACTTGGGATTTTCTGCTTCTCCAATATCTCCTACACAGACTAAAACTTCTGATCCCGTACACATACAGCATGTCCTTGACCACACCTACCATTGTGGATGCACTGTATATATAGTGGAGCAGAACAATAATTGGGGCTGCCTCCAAAGTATAGTAAGCCTCAAAATATTTTCATTTCATTCCCATTGCAGGCAGAAAAGCCATGTGTAGGGAAAATACAAATAAGTGTAGGTCATTAAAAAGGTTATGCTAATGCATGTCTCAACAGGATCTCATTGACTGCCAAAGTAAGCATTGCCTCAAATTTTGAAGCTCCTGAAGGGTTCTAGAGACATGAAAAAACTATAGGCAAGGATGACAGCTCACATATTTGGCACCCTGCCAATGGTCCATAGCTTGAAATTAATGCTTCCCAGTGTGACAGAGTTGGTCAAATGATTTTTGACAAGGTTGTTAAGCATACCTAACTGGGTCAGAAGAGTCTATTCATTGAATGGTGTGGGAGAACTCGATATTCATATCCAAAGGAAAGAAAGAGGTCCCTGATATCGGACCATATACAAAAATTTACTCAAAAAATATGAAGGACTTAAATATCAAACCTAGAACCTTAATACTCCTAGAAGAAAATGTAAGGAAACAACTCCAACATCTTGTGATAAGCAGTGGTTTTTAAAAATTTACAGCCAAAGCACAAACAACAACAACAAAAAGTAGATAAATGGGAACTCCTTGAAAATTAAACACTTTTATTCTTTAAAAGACTTTGTTAATAAAGTAAAAAAGCAGCCTACTCAGTGGAAGAAAATATTTGGAAACCACATATACAGTAAAAGTTTGATATCCACGTTATAAAAAGAGACCATACAACTTAAAAAAAAGATAAGCAACCCAATTAAAAGTGTCCAAAAGACTTGAATAAACATTCCTCCAAAAAGGAAATACCAATGGCCAAAAAGCACAAGACAAAATGATCATTATCACTAACCATTAGGGAAATGAAGATTAAAAGTACCAAAAGATACAATTTCACACTTTATAAAATGGTCAGTATTTTAAAAAAACAGAAAACTGAAAGTACTGGAAAGAATGTGGAGAAGCAGAAAAACTCTTTTACTCTTGGTTGGACTGCAGAATGGTGCAACCTCCATGGAAGACAGTTTGGCAGTACCTCAAGAAGCTGAATATAGAAATTCCATATGATCAAGCAATCTTGTTATTTGGAACATATTCAGAGGAACTCAGAGCAAAGATACGAACTGACATTTGCACACTGATTTTCAAAAGCAACATTATCTATAATTGCAAATATATTGAGTCAGCACATGTGTCCATCAATTGATGAATGGAAAAACAGAATTTGTTAAGAAAATCACCATTCACTCCCCACACTTAACTAAATAAAGTCCAAAGCATGTAGCTATCATTCTTCCATTTCTGAACAACTTTATCACCTTTCATACATTCAATGCATCTCAGAAATGGAGGTAATCTAGTGTGCTGGAAATATATGGGCTTAAAAGTCTGAGAACTTTCACATCACTGGCTAGGTAGTAAGAGTTGAGAACTTTCACTTGTACAACATTAGAGTTTGATTCTGTTAGTTCATCAGTACAGAAGTGTTGCATAGATAAAGATGTGCAATTATAGACAAGAGCTGGATGTATGGAAAAAGAAAAAAGATATATCAGTGGTGTTACTGGTTTGTGTCAGAATTATTCATGTTTATTTTTCTTTCATTTCTGCCATTAATCCATAAGTTACCATGAAAGGGTCAGATCTTAGTAAGCTTCACTATTATTATGTCAAATAGCATATGCCTGAAACATAACATTTTACAAGAATTTCTGCTGCCACAGTGTTCCCAGGACAATGGAATAGTTGGAACAATGGTTTACATTAATTAAACACACACACACACACACAACATTTTAATCTATCTAAGTATATTCTGTGCAATCTGAAAGAACTGCCTTCATTCAAAAAGAGCTAAACATCCAAATACTAAGTTGCAATTCTAATGGAAAGACATTAGACATTTTGAAAATGCAAGGGATTTTCCATATAGGAACAACCAGAAAGTAAATGAAAGCCCAGTTGGGACCTTCATAGTAAACCTCTCAATTCTCATAGTCTTCATTGTACAACCAGGGGGGACAGGCCTAGCTCTTTTTATCAATTTTTCTGATTGTCATAATATATGGTGTGGACAGTGGTTGCAGTGCTCATGAAACCTCCTCACAGTGCTCTGGACATTATATACCCCAGTGAACACTGAAGGTCAGTGGGTTCCATGAAGTTATTATTTTCCTTGTTACCCACCTATTGACTGATGAAGACAAATGAAGCAATAATTATGTTTCCTATCTGTCATCCAGCACAGATTGGAATAATTTGTAAATTTGGAATAAGGAGTAATTATACTGTCTGAAAATCATCACTGAATACCATTACATAAATACTGGGGTTAATTAGACTGAAATTTAAATTTTTCTCAAACAACCTGAAATATCTCATTACCCAAAATCCTGAAGTATCAATGTTTGAGATATATGCTCAAATTTATGCATGTTGAAAGCCACATGAGGGTAGGATCATGAATTAATACATATTTTACTGGAATTTATCACTATGCTTATTAAAAAATTCAAATGCTAAGTTTAGTCTTTTCCTCTCCAAAATGGGTCAGATTTAGGACAAAATTGTGAACATTAATTTGTCACAAAGTCAATATGTAAAATCTTTTTCCTTGATAAATGACTTTCCCTCAGATTACCTTGACATATATCTCCCTTTCATTAATTTCACTGTAAAGAAAACATGGGGAGAGGAAAATGAGACATCCATGGTAAGTTTCACTCTCCTTGGACTCTTCCCAGGATTGAGGCTCATTGTCTTCCTCATCTGCATCATCCTCCTTATTTATGTTGTTGCCATCACAGGAAATTCCATCCTGTTGCTCCACCTCTCTCTGGATCCCTGGCTTCAAAGCCCTATGTACTTCCTGGTCAGAGAGTTGTCTCTGATGGAAATCTCCCTCATTTCCAAGACATCCCTCAACATATTTACCAAAATTTTCACATTCACATCAGATATTTCTTATATTGGTTGTGGGAATCAAGATAATTAGCATTCAACTATTGGAGGGAGAGAATATATTCTACTGTTTCTAATAGTTTATGAACTATATGTGGCTATATGAAACCCTTTGAAATATGTGGTCACTATGAATCCTCAAGTTTGCCTGCAGTTGGCCATTGTGTCTTGGTTAGGAGGTGCATTAAATGCCTTGATCCAAACAACATATAATATCCATTTTCCAAATATTGCTTAAGAGAAATTCACCATTTCTTCTCTGAGTTATGGCAGTCTTCAAGTTGTCATGTGAAGAAATTTTAACTGATGAGAAAGTAGTGTTTGTGATGGGAATTAGGTTTCTTCTTATTCATTTAACCTGATTTGGGCCTCCTACAATTTTATCTTCCTCAGTGTTCTCCACCAAAATTCTTCCCAGTTAAGGATTAAAGCTCTTGCCACAAGCTCTTTCTATCAGATGATGGTGTTTTTTACTTTGTTCTAACCATGTTCATCTATATGATTCACAGACCTTAGGCACATCAGAAAAAGATGAGAATCTCTTTGCATTCTACACCATCCTCACCTGATCCTGAACCCACTCATATATAGCTAAAGGAAAATTATAAGGGAGAAGCCTTAGGAATGTTCTGAGTAAAGCCTAATTAAAAAGTAACATGGTGAGCACACTTAGGAGAGGATTCAGCAAGATGATGTTTAAGTGGGCACTCACCAGCTATCTCACGAAAAAATGGCTGAGAAGTGGCAAGATCCTGAGTGAGTAAGCTGTTTTGGGAACCCACAGAGCAGGAGGCTCAAAGCATTGATCTGGAGGGAACTGGAGAAGTACATAATAAGCCCAAGGGAAAACCATGAGATTCTCACCTGAATGGCTGGAGATGGTGGATGGCTAAGCCCCACCCTCAAGACAAAATGCCATTGTAAACCCCATGACTACCAGCTACTGGTTGGGAGGGAGCATTCTGCAGGAGTAAGAGGTGAGGGGGGATCTGATCACACAGGCTTTCACATCCTGCTGTCGTTGGAAGAGTAAGCAATAAGAATAGAAAGGAGATAGGGACAGACAGACTCCTAATCAGAAGGAATCTACTCAAGTACAGAGTTAAACAGGCCCTAGGGAAAGTGAATGAAGAGCTATCTAGCTAACCTACTGTAGCTATTTGGCAGTTTGGTGTAATTATGAATTCCAAAAAATAGATATAGGATTATGCTTGTAAACTGGTCTGCTAATCTGGGCATTATTAAGTTATGATTAGGGTGTTAACTGGGCCACATCAGTAGTGTGTGGCGAAATCAAATATAAAAGGCATGGCAAAGAGCAGTTTTGATGTTGGAGTCTTGAGCTGGAACCCCAGGAAGTAATAGAGCTTGAAGAGAAGGCTCTGGGATAGAGACAAGCCATATGCCTGAAAGTCTACAGCTAGTCTTGTCAAGGAAACAGAAGAGCTAAGCCCGGAGAGAAATGTTGCCTCTGGAAGAGAGGAACCCAAGAAATCTGAACCTTGGCAAATGACGGCAGCTGTCTTGTTCCAACACGTGACAATGGACTTTGGTGAGGGAAGAAACTTATGCTTTATGGCTTGGTAACTGTGGACTTCTATCCCAAATAAATACTCTTTATAAAGACCAACTGATTTTCTTATATTTTGCATCAGCACCCCTTTGGCTGACTAATACACCTATCCAACAAGAAAGCTTAGCTCAGTGGAGGAGTCTCAGCTTTGAATATACAAGTTCCCTGGTTCAAGTCCCAACACTCCCTAGAGTAGTTACCCACCGGGTTATAAACCTCCACCTGATACTTTAGGACAGGGAACACAAAGATTATTTTTGTATTACCTTTTCTTGGGTCTGTTTTTTTTCTTAAAAAAAAAAAAAAAGGTTCCTATTTTAAAATTTAACTTTCTAAAATCTGATTCAAAATCTACAGAGTGAAGGCTACAGGGTAAATGATTGATGAACACCAGCAGCTTGAGAATCTCCTCAGGGGACTATGAGGGAATGCTGTTTTTCCTAATTTTTGATTGCTTGCATGAATGTTTCTTTTTGTACTTTTCTTTCCCTCTTTCTCCCCACCCCCATTTTTTAAGTAGGTGATGCTGGTCTGTTTTCTGTGTTCCCCTTCCTATGTTTCCCTTTGTTTGATATGCCAGTTTTATCTATCTATGCTATTCCTTATCCTTTCTTCATCTTCCTATCTTCTGATTTCTGTTTTTGTTCTTACATTCCAACTCACTTTGATTAGTCTTCAATTTTTCTTGTTTTTATTTCTATCTCCTCTATTCTGTTTTCTTTCATATTTAACTTTTTTCTTATTGTCTTTTCATTTATCTTTCCCTTTCTTCTTATCATTCTGGACTTTTAATTGATTCTAGATAATATTTTCTATTCACTCTTTCACATCCTTGTTTGTATCCCACATTGTTATTCTCATTCCTCAGCACTTTTTACATGAGTTATTATTCCATTTCCTAAATATAATGTTTCCTTTTCCACCTTTTATTAGTATTATTATTGCTGTTATCCTTTTCTTCTTACCTCTTTCTCTTTCTATGGCCCTATTCTTTTTCTATCAAGGGAATATAGACAACAGCAAGGAAATAGACTAAGAGGAACAAAGTGTCAAAAAGAAAACTTAACACACACAAAAACAGCAAATAAATAAAACCTTAGCACAGGAAGAGAGAGAGAAAATAATCAACTGAATAAATCCATCAAGATAAAGAGAAGCCTAACACCAACAAAAAATTATAAACCAAATTAAGAAACAGGACATCATGGCTGAGTCCAATGAATGAACTAAAAACAAGAAAGAGATGCAGAACATGGAACAAGTAATCAGAGCTATCAGAACAAATATCATGAACAAACTTAAAGAAGGGAAGGAAGAGATTAAGGATATTAAGAAGACACTGGGAGAAAATACGGAAGAAAGTGTAATAAACATAGAAAGATAACAGGTATGATGGTGATGAATGGCACAATCCAAGACACACACCCCCAAAAAACACTGGAAGCACATAGCAGCAGATTTGAACAGGCAGAGGAAATATTTAGTTATGTGGAAGACAGTATATCTGAAATCAAACACATAGTAGAACAGGTAGATAAAAAGATTTAAAAAAATTCAGCAGGGACTTAGGGATCAAAATGACAATACATAACTCACAAACATACATATTATAAGCATCCCAGAGGGAGACGAGAAGGGAAAGGAGACAGAAGGAGAGGTGGAAGAAATAATAACTGAAAACTTCCCAATCCTATTTAGAGAGATGGATGTGCATGTCCAGAAAGCACAGTACACCCCAAACAAGATAAATTCTGGCAAGCCCACTCCAAGACATATAATTGTCAAATTGTCCAATTCTCAAGACAAAGAGAGAATACTGAAAGGAGACAGATAAAATACAACCATCATATACAAGGGAAATTCATTACGATTAAGTGCTGATCTCATATCTGAAACCATGGATGCCAAAAGGCACTGGTATGAAATAGGGTGGTAAATGAAAAAAAAAAAATCATCAAATACTACTCTATCCAGAAAAGCTTGCATACAAAAATGATGGAGAATTCAAAATAGTCACAATAACCAACAATTAAGAGACTATGACAATAAGAAAACTGTCCTTCCAGAAACAGTAAGGGAGTACTGCAGGAAGAAATGAAAAAGCAAACAAACAAACAAACAAAACAAGAGAGAGAGAATTGTAGGAGAGTACAAGAAAAAAATTTTAAAGAATAGAAATAATAACAATATTTGACATGGATAACCCCAAAGAAAATATGCCTAGAGTAATTCCTTGACAGTAATAACACAGAATGTTAATGGATTAAACTCATCATTCAAATGACACAGATTGCAATGTCCTGTAGATGCTTCATTACATTATATTCCAAGGTCTTTATGGTCTTCACTCTTATATCTAGATCTTTGACACATCTTAAGTTAATTTTTGTATAAGGTGTGAGATGGTGCTCCTCTCTCATCTTTGGGATATGGTTATCCAGTTATCGAGGCATCATTTGTTGAAGAGGCCATTCTCTCCCAGTTGAGTGGGCTTGGTGGCCCTGTTGAATATCAGATGACTGCATATGTGAGTATCTTTGTCAAAATTCTCAATTCAGTGAAATTGGACATTATGTCTACTACTGTGCCAGTAGCAAACAGTTTTGAATAATGTAGCTTTGTTGTATGATGTAAGTTAAGTAGTTTGATTCCTCCAATTTCATTTTTCTTTTTCAATATGTCTTTGGCTACTTGGGGCCTGTTGCCCTTCCAAATAAATTTCATAGTGAGTTTTTCCAATTCAGTAAAAAATGCTTTGGTGATTTTATTGGAATTGTCTTAAATCTGTAGATTAGTTTGGTTAGGATAGATAGCTTAATGATATTTATGCTTCCTGTCCATGAACAGGGAATATTGTTCCATTTATTTAAGTCTTCTTTGATTTCCTTTAACAGTTCTGTGTAGAGTTCTGTGTATAAGTCCTTTACATCTTTAGTCAAATATATTCCTAGATATTTAATTTTTAGTTACTATTGTAAATGGTAATTTTTCTTGATTTCCTCCTAAGATTGCTCATTATGGGGGTACAGAAATGCTACTGCTTTTTGCACAAAAATCTTACAAACTACGATTCTACTGAATTCATTTATATGTTCTAGAAGTTTTGTTGTATATTTCTAATGGATTTCTAGGTATAGGATCATGACATCTGCAAATAGTGAAATTTTACTACTTCCTTTCCAATTTGCATGTCTTTTATATCTTTTTCTTGCCTCAGTGCTCATCCAAATACTTCTAAGACAATGTTAAATAGGAGCAGTGATAGTGGGTATTCTTGCCTTTTTCCTGATCTTAGAGGGAAAGCTTTTAGGATTTCACCATTGTATGTGAGGTTAGGTATGGGTTTTTCATATATACCCTTAATCATGTTGACAAAGATTTCTTCTATTCCTATCCTTTGCAGTGTTTTTATCAACAAACTGTAGTTTGTCAAAAATTTTTATGCTTCTATAAAGATGATCATGTGATTTTCTTTCTTTTTATCTGTATATATGGTGTATTACATTGACTGATTTTTCTTATGTTGAATCACCCTTGCATACCCAAGATGAAACCACTTGGTCATGATATATTATTCATTTGATATGTTGTTGAATACAATTAGCAATTATTTTGTTGAGGATTTTAGCCTCTAGTTTCATTATAGAGATAGGTCTGTAGTTTTCCTTTATTGTGGCATCTTTGGCTCTTGTATTAGGGTACTTTTGGCATTGCAGAATGGGTTCGGCAATGTTCCTTCTACTTCTATTATTTTGGAAGTAGTTTAAGCAGGGATGGTGTTAGATCTTTCTGAAATGTTTGGTAGAATTCACCTATGAAGCCATCCAGTCCTAGGCTTTTCTTAGTTGGGGGGTTTTGATGACAGATTCCATCTCTTTACTTGTGGTTGGTCTGTTGAGTTTATGAATTTCTTCTTTCATCAATGCAGGCTGCTTGTGTGTTTCTAAGAATTTCTCCATTTCCTCTAAATTATCCTTTTTTTGGCATATAATTTTTCAAAATATCCTCTTATGATACTCTCTTTCTGTGGGGTCAGTGGTAGTATCCTCTTTCTCATTATTTTGTGTATGTCCATCTTCTTTCTTTTTTTCTTTGTTAGTCTAGCTAAGGGTTTGTCACTTTTATTGATCTTCTCAAAGAACCGCTTTTGGTTTTGTTTATTTTTTCTAGTGTTTTCTTATTTTCTATTTCATTTGTTCTGTCTAATTTTTGTTATTTCCTTCTTTCTACTTACTTTGGGGTTATTTTGTTGTTGTTTTTCTAATGCTTCCAGGTGTGCAGTTAGGTCTTCAATTTTAGCTCTTTCCTATTTTTTTGATATATAAATTTATGGCTATGAATTTCCCTCCTGGCAGAGCTTTTGCTTCATCCCAAAGGTTTTCATATGCTGTGTAGTCATTTTCATTCATTTCAAGGGAGTTATTGATTTCCTTTGAAATTTCCTCCTTGATTCACTGTTTGTCTATGAGTGTGTTATTTATCTTCCATATCTTTGCCTAATCTGGTTTTTTGGCCCTTACTGATTTCCAGCTTCATTCCATTCTGGTCAGGGAAATTACTTTGTATAATTTCAGACTTTCTGAGTTCGTTGAGAATTTCTCTGTGGCCTAGCATTTAGTCTGTCATGGAGAATGATATATGTGCACTCAAGAAGAATGTGTATACGGCTGTATTTGGGTGTAATATTTTGTATATATATATTTGGACCACATCCTCTAATGTATTATGCAAGGTCTTTGTTTCTTTAATGATTCTCTATTGAGTTGTTCTGTCTATAGGTGATAATGGTGTATTAAAGTCCCCCAGTATAATTTAAAGGCATTTATTTCTCCACTTAGTTTTTCCAGTGTTTGCCATATGTATTTTGAGGTGCCCTGGTTAGGTGCATGTAGCAGTTTGGCAGTTTAAAATAGTTATGAACTCCAAAAATAGATACTGGGTTATGCTTGTAAACTAGTCTATTCATCTGGCATGATTAAGTTATGATCAGTATTTTGATTGATCCATGTCATTAGGGTTTTGAGTCCCAATCCTTGGTGGGTGGGGAATCAAAGATAAAAATCATGGGAAAAGAGAGAGTGGGAGTTTTGAATTGGAGTTCTGAAGCTGAGTTTAATGGTGGAGCCCATGTAAGCAAGCACACGGAGGAGCTTGGTCATGAGGAAGGAAAGAAGGTCCAGGGATGGGGATGAGCAGTTTGCCTGACAGTTCACAGCTGGCCTTGTGGAGAGAGTCAGAGCCTAGAGAGCCTCATAGTCTACAGCTGACCTTGTAGAGGTAACAGTGGAGCTGAGCCCAGATAGAAATACAGCCCTGGGCAGAGAGGAACTCAAGAAGCCTGAACCCTGGCAAATGTTGGCAGCTGTTATGCCCCAACACGTGGCAACAGACTTTGGTGAAGGAAGGAATTTATGATTTATGGCCTGGTAACTGTAAGCTTCTACCCCAAATAAATACCCTTTATAAAGACCAACCAATTATTGGTATTTTGCATCAGCATTCCTTTGGCTGACTAGTAGAGTACACAAATGTTTATGATCTTTCTTCTTGAAAGATTACCCCTTTTACAATATGTAGTATACATCTTTGTCTCTTACAATAGTTTGGTATTTAAAGTCTGTTTTGTTTGAATTAGTGTAGCTACTTCTGCCCTTTTTTGGGTGATTGTTTGCTTGTATGATTGTCTTCCATCCATTCACTTTAAACCTCCTTGAATCCCTGAGTCTAAGGTGCATTTCTTGTAGACAGCATATAGATGGGACATATTTCCCTATCCATTCTGCTAATTTGCATTCTTGAATGGTGAGTTTATCAATTAACATTCAGTGTTATTACTCTCCAGGAATTACTTACATTAGCCATATTTTCTTTAGGTTTATGTATGTCATCTGTTGCTTTTATTTTATCTTTGCCTTTATAGATGTTCTTACACTCTCCTCAAACTCTCTCTCTCCTGTTTTTTCCCTTTCAACTTGTTGAACTACCTTTAGTATTTTTTGTAGGGCAGGTTTCTTTTCTAGGGTAGGTTTCTCACAAATTCTGTTTATCTGTGAATATTTTGAAATATCCCTCATTTTTGAATCCCAGCTTTGCTGGATGCAGAATTCTTGACAGTAAGATTTTTCTTTTATTACCTCAACTATGTAACACCACTGCCTTCTAGCATCCATTGTTTCAGATGAGAAATCAGCACTTAGTCTTATTGAGTGTCCCTTGTATGTGATGGTTCTCTTTAATCTTGTTGCCTTCAGCGTTTTCTGTCTTGAGTATTGGACAATTGGACAAGTATATGCCTTGGAGTAGACTTGTTGTTATTCATACTGTTTGAGGTGCACTGCACTTCCTGTATATGCACATCCATCTCCTTCAATAGAGTTGGTATTTTTTCAGCCATTATTTCTTCCAACAGTCTTCTCACTCTGGTATGCCTATAATGTGTATGTTTGTATGTTTTGTGTTGTTTTTAAAATCCCTAAGTCCCTGCTGTATTTTTTCTATCTTTTTATCGATCTGTTATACTATCTGTTTGATTTCAGATATACTGTCTTCCACATTGGTAATTTTTCCCTCTGCCTGTTCAAATATACTGTTAAGTGCTTCCAGTGTCTTTTTTATTTCTTTTATCATACCATTCATCAACATCATATTCAGTTTCCTTTTATATATGTTTAAAATTTCTTCAGTATATTCTCCTCTTTTGAGAACCTTATGTTGAGTGTAGAAAGCCAGGCATTGAAGGACAAATATTACATGACCTCACTGATATGAGTTAAGGAAAAGTGAGCCAACTCAGAGCACTAGAGACTGGAAGATAGGTTTACAGGAAATAGTAAAATAAAAGATGATTGTGAGCCAATGCCCATACTGGCAAAATCTACAATAAGGTGAAAGTGTGTAGTTGTGCAATGAAGGGATATGATAGAGGTGTAATACTATTGGTTTGATACTATTGGTTTAGGTGTTGCAAGATTAAAAGGGTGTGAACCTGGGGAGGAAAGGTTGGAAAGGTATTGAACTGGGGGGTGGTTGGAGGAAGGAGCAGGTGAAGACAGGATTGTTTGGTAAGTGGGTGAAACTACAATCTTTAGAAAACTGTTTTGGCAATATGACAAGAAAGGTTTACTGGTTTAGTGTGTTGGATGATGTGGCATTTGTGACAGTGCACACTTAGGGCAGTCTTCTATAGAATGTGCAAGCAAACCTATTGTCATAGTGAGCTGTATCATTGAGGGGAGGCTAACATAGTGAGTGGGATGCAGTTGGTCTCTGACGCCGGGAAGGCCCAATATGTTTTCAAATAGAGGGGAGGGTGTCTCTTGAGAGCATGGGCAGTTCCTAATAAGGGAGGACAATCTAGTGTGTCAAGACTTCAATGTTGTAGCAAGTACCTTTGAATTTTCTCCTTCAAGGAATGAAGAGTTGTGGTCACTGGGGACCCAAAAGGAGGGGGAGGGAGGAATAGAATAGATGGAGGAGGGTTTTTTATGGGGTACTGGAAGTGTTCTGCATGATCTTCCAATGATGGATAAAGGCCACATTAAATTTCATCAAAAATTTATAAAAATGTATGGTCTAAAATGTAAAACATAATGTAAGCAATTAGCCATGGTTAATGGCTATGTTTCATTATTTGTACACCAGTTATAACAAATGTACCATCCACATGTTAAAAGGTTATTAATAAGGAAGAGGGAAAAGGGGAGGTTGTTGGGTATAAGGAAGTCCCTTATATACTGTATGTTACATCACACAGAACTAAAATTTTTTGAAGACAAAATTTTTAAAAAGTAAGACACTGGGGAAGAAATGGAAGACAATGCCACTGTACACATAGGACAACAGATATTACTATCATGAAAGGCAAAACATGAAAAAAATTGTTTAATATTTTTCATTTTTCAATTCCCCAAATTTTATACTTTATTTTTGTTTTAGTTTTTCTAAAATATTGGGTATTTTATTTCTCATGTTTAAACCTCTCATTTTTATTTCATGTTCATATTTATGTAATTTGGCAATATTCTTGGCTTCATTTTTGAAGAAGTCTTATATCACAGATGGGTTACAACTATTGCAGGTGGGGATCAATGGTATGGGGTGTCAGTGATGGGGATACACGTGAGGAAATTCACCTGGGCATACATATAATGTATATAAATATGTTCAAATGTTCATGGGGCATTGCCACAGTGGGTAAAGATTCAAACAACAGCCAAAAGATTACTGAATCCCCATCCTAGGGAACTCTTTCATATTCTCTAGTGGAACAGAAATAATCCCCCAAGTACAGGGGCAATGACTAGTGAAGAAGGATGGTCCATTGACGGGCCTTTGATATTGATGACTATGCTTATGAGACTTTTGCTTTTGAATATGCAACTAAGCCTAGTGTTGTAGGGTGCCTGATTGTTACCTCTTGAGAGCCTCCTTGTTGCTCAAATGTTTCCTCTCTCTGAGCCAAACTCAGCATATAAATGCATTACATTCCCCCCAGTGAGGTTCATGACTCCCAGATATGAGCTTCCTTGACACCAAGGGGTTTCTCCCAATACCCCAGTGGTGATACATCTGGAAAAAGACCTTGAATAAAATGGGAAAAAGGTAATGACAAATGAGTTTATATGACTAAGAGACTTCAAAGTGATTTGGGAGATCTTCAGACAAGTAACAGTTAGACATGCCACAGAAGGGTCTCATAGAAGGCCAAAGTAGATACTACCAAAAACAGTGGGCCTCCTGAGGGCTTTGGAGTCACCCAGGTCCTAGGTCATGGCAGATAGCTCTGGAATTTGGTGCTTTGATAGTGGGCCCTAAGTTGGATATTGTGCTCCTGAATGTGACAATTTTGGACTCAGATTTGACTTCTCTACATATACCTCTTTTGTCCTTTTTATTTGGTGCAGGAGTTGACACCTGTATGTCCAAAAGACATGAATCTCTGGGCTGTCAAAGTGCCTGCTGGGCCCTGAAACTCAGTGGAGTTGCAATACCTCCTTTCCAGTTCATTGGACTCACCTAGGACAACTAACACGAAGGTGAGGATGGACAACTACCACATGAAGGAACAGAGAGAGTCTGCAACTGCAAGCCAGAGAGTCCCACTGATCCACAATATGTGCTCAAATCCCCATCCCAATTAGAAGTGGATTTGGCATCACCATCTCAGACACCTCAGGATTGGGGAATAAAATGTGGAGTAGAGTAGACTTACTGCTATTCTACTATAGATCTGTGATTCTAGCAATGGAAGAAATTATATCATTTATGTGGAGATAGAGGTCACTGTAAGTGCTGAAGTCAGGGTGTGGGAAAAGGAACTACAATATACGGGCATTTTTAGTACTTGGAAATAACCTAAATGAAATTGCAATAAGAGATACAAGCCATTATATATCCTGCCATAACCTACAGAATTGAGTGGGAGAGAGTGTAAACTACAGTGCAAATAATGAACCATGAATAATTGCAATGCTCTAAAATGTGTTCCTCAATTGCAATGAGTGTACCACACTAATGAAAGAATTTGTTAATGTAGGGAAAAGTGGGAGGTCTGGGGAGTGAGGCATATGGGAATCCCATTCATTTTAAGTAAAATTTTATGGTGTGGGGTGTCAGGGATGGGAGATATATGAGAGGAGGTTCACCTGAGGCACAGCTGTAAGGCATATAAAGGTTTTCCAGTGTTCATGGGGAATTGTCACAATGGGTGGAGATTCGCACAATAACTGAAAGAATATTGAATTCCCATCCTGGGAAGCTCTGCCACATTCTCTAATGAAACAGCAAGAATCCCCTGAGTGAAGGGGCAATGACTAATGAAGGAGGATGGCCCATTGATGGACCTTTGATATTGATGACTGTACTTATGAAACTTTACTCTTGAAATTGAAACAGCCTAGTATTATATGGTATTATAAGGTGCCTCCTGAGAGCTCCTTGTTTCTCAAATGTGGCCTCTCTCTAAGCCAAACTCAGCATATAAATACCTTCCCTCCAGTGTGGGACATGATTCCCAAGGATGAGCTTTCCTGGCACCAAAAGATTACTACCAAGCACCAACTGGAAATGCAACTGGAAAAAGACTTTGACCAAAAGGGGTAAAAGGAAAGACAAATGACTTTATATGGCTAAGATACTTCAAAGTGAGTCAGGATGTCATTCCAGGGTTTATCTTTATGCACATCTCAGCAGGATATCATTGACTGCCACACTAAATATTGCCTCAAATATCAGTGATCCTGAGAGCTATGGACATATCCAGACACTAAAAGCAGGGCAGACAGCTAAAGAGTTTTCTGCCCTGCCAGTGGGCCCTACTTTGAAATTTATGTTCCCCAGTGTGAGAGTTGGACTCAGTTGTAGTTTCCTTACACATGTCTCTCCTACCCCTTCTATATGAACCTATAGTTAGTACTAGAGTTAATAGTTTTATGTCAAAAAGATTTAAGTCTTTGGGCTCACTATTTTCCCACTGGGCCCTGAATCTCAACAGAGTTGCCATACCTACTCTCCAATTCATTGCACTCACCCAGGACAACTAACAAGGTGATGATAATAGACAACAAACATCCCAAGGAACAGAGAGAGTCTGCAACTGCAAATAAGAGAGTCCTATCCATCAGCCATATGGGATCTAAGCCCCCTTTCAATTAGAGGTGGAGTGAACATCACCATCTAAGAATCCTCAGGGTTGGAGAATGAATGATGGATTAGATTAGAATCACTGGTATTGTACTATAGACTTATTGTGATTCTAGCAATGGAAAAATTAATATCATTGATGTTGAGGAAGTGGCCACTGGAGATTCTGAGGGGAGGAAGAGGGAAAAAAGATGTAATATGGAGACATTTACAGTACTTTGGAATTGCCCAGAATGACATTGCAATGACAGATACAGGCCATTATATATCTTGCCATAATTTACAAAGTTCTGTGGAAGAGGGAGTAAACTTCAATTTAAACTATAATCTTCACTTAGTGGCAATGCCCTAAAATGTTTTCATCAATTTTAATGAATGTGCTACACTAATGAAAAATATTGTTAATGTGTGAAAATGTGGGAGGTGTGAGAAGTGAGGCAAATGAGATTTCCTTATATTTTTGTGTAAAATTTATGTAAACTAAATATCTTTTAAAAAAATAAAAATAAATTTTAAAAAAGTATATTAAAAAAAGAGAATTGAGAACTCAGGATTTTCAGGACTATGTTTAAAACTTCAATCATGAAAATATTCTTTTAGCAAATATGGCAGGTAGGATCACTTTTGCAGGGCATTGGGGGAGGGGAGATATACAGATTAGGGCATGCCTGGGGTATGGCTCTATGGAAAATGAAGGTGTTCATCTTGTCATAGTGTGTTATCTCAGTGGGTCGAGCCCCACATTATAAACAAGAAAACACTAAACTCCTTTCCTGGGGAGTCCTGTTATGTTCTCAGAATAAGAAACATGTTGTCCAATTTTGTCATTAAAAATTTTTTTTTTATGTTTTAGAGTTTTATGTTTTTTATTTTTTTTTATTCTGGTGTCATATATACAAATATTTTTCAAATAGTTCATTGCTATTTTAATTTATATTAGATGATACATACAGTGTATTTTTTTCATATATATTTTAAAAGATGCTTGGATTACATAGATGTTACACAAATTTACAGGGATTCCTGTCATCTCCACCTCCCATACCTCCCATTACATCTCACATAAACCTCTTTCATTAGTGTGGCACATCACCTGCAATGGATATACACTTCCTTGGGCTTTGTCACTAAGCATAGACCATAGTTCACATCATAGGTCACACTCTCTCCCACACGGTTCTGCATGATATATGCTGCTCTAAAATGGCCTATATCTGTCACCACAACATCACTCAGGACAAACCCCAAGTCCTGAAAAAGCCCCTGTATTACTACTGCCATTCCCCTCCCCACCCCAAAAGCATCTAGTGGCCACTGGCTTCACCTAACTGTTAAAATTTCTTCCATTGCTTGAATCCCAATATGTCTACAACAGAATACCATTAAGTCCACTCTAGTGCATAGCTCTTCCCCCAATCCTTAGGGGACTGGAATGGTGATGTCCACTCCATCTCCAAGTGAGAGGGGCCTTATATCCCATGGAGACCATGGGTGGGATTATCCTGCCTGCAGCTGCAGGCTCTCTCCATTCCCTGGGATGGCCGTTGTCCAGCATCGTTTCCTCACCAGGTGACTTGGGTGAGTCCATTGAGTTGTAGAGTAGGATTTGCAGCTCCACTGAGATTCCAGGCAGAGCTGGCACATAGGTAGGCCAGAGACTCCAGTCTCTGGAGGTGCACCTACAAACTCCAGCATCACATATACGTTGGAATAGAAGGAACTGATGGACCATGTGCAGGGAGGACTTATTTGAGTCCAACTCTGTCACTCTCAGGAGCACTGATTCCAAAGTATAGCCTCTTTTGACCACATTCAAATACGTAATTCAATGCTGTTAATTACACTCACAATGTTGTGCTGCCATCACCATCATCTATTACCAAAATTTTCCATCATCCTAAACAGAAATTCTGTACATTTTGAGCCTTTACTACCTATTCCCTACTCTCAACTCAAGACCCATGCATTCTAGTTGTGGAGTAGAACAGTGCCATCTATTGGCCACACCCCAACCTCACTGGCTTTTGTCTGTGCTGATGCAGTCATCAGACTTTCAGTCACTTATTCCACATTTTATTAAGCTGGCTGGTTCCAACAATGAATTCACCAATGAATTCCATAGAAATGAGTTAACTGAGTTCATTCAATCCAGACCTAAAGCCACCTTTTCTCTAAAATCTGCATCATGGTTGGAAGTGGAATTGTGTGGAATACTTTGGTGAAAGATAAATCATCCTATAATAGATGAATAGTGATGTTGACAGAAGTTCTGTGACAGAAAAACACATTTGTGACTAAAATATGTGTCTGTCTCTGTGATAATGAATTGCTGGTGCTTTTTTGATAGAGATCCAATTAAATCTATTTACAACCAGATAATTGGAAGGTTTCCCTAAGAAACAATACAATACAAAATGCTCATTGTTGATTTCCACTCCTGGCAATTTTGGCACAGAGTTGAGGCTGTAAGAGATCAGCCTTTGTATATGCAAGAACATGTTTCTGAGCTTATATATAGTCTAAATTCTTGTCCCTATGGCTGGCCCATTCAGAAAACACTGGGTGTATTAGCAGCCAAAGGGGTGCTGATGCAAAATACCAGAAATCTGTTAGCTTTTATAAAGAGTATTTATTTAGGGTAGAAGCTTACAGTTACCAGGCCATAAGGCATAAGTTACTTCCCTCACCAAAGTCTGTTGCCACATGTTGGAGCCAAATGGCTGTCAATGTCTGCTAAGGGTTCAGAATTCCTGGTTTCCTCTCTCCCTGGTGCTTGTTTATTTCCAAGCTCAGCTGCCCTGCTCTCTCCAAAAGGCCAGCAGTAGACTGTCAGGTGACCATTCTGTCTCTTTCCCAGGGACTCAATTCTCTCCAGGCTCAGCTGCTCTGCTATCTCCACAAGGCCAGCTGTAGACTCCCAGGTGAATGGCTCATCTCTCTTCCTGGGGCCTGTACTATGTCTAATCAAGACTTCTCTCTTCTCCTTTATGTCCTTACTTCCCAGCTCCAGCATTAAATCTCCAACTCTTTTCTTGGCTGCACAGATATTTCTGTGATTCCTCACTCATCAAAGAAGGCAAGGACTCAACATCATGCTGATATGGGCCAATTAAAGTCCTGACATAATGTAATCATACCCAGGTAGAGACCAGTTTACAAACATAATCCAATATCTATGTTTGGAATTCATAAACAATGCCAAACTGCCACACTAGGATATCCGGGAAAAGAAGTGAACTATTATCAAGAGGATGAGTCATTATGACAAAGTGATCATTTAAGCCTTTGCTATAATGGATAACCTCTGATGGATATTTACAAAGGATAAGAATGCCCTCACACTGCCCATTGCAGACATCCTTGCCACCCATCTTCTAATGATGCCCTTTCCAAACTTTGGTCAATCCAGGTTAGATGCATGCCTTGAAGCATCTCTACTTCCACACCCCAAAGAACTAACTTTCAGATCTGCAGACTGAGGATGTAGTGAAGCAGAAATTCATTTCTGGCTAGTGTGAGCCTCCCAAGGAGCTCCATCTGAAAGTCAGGAGATGATTGATTTTGTTTTCTTTAATTTCTTTTTATAAACTTCTTTATTTTTATTTTAATTTTTAAAAAGATACTTAGATTACATAAATGTTACATAAAAATTGTAGTGGCTTCTCATATGCCCCATCTCCTTGCCCTCTCACACTTTCCCACATTAACAGCCTCCTTCATTAGTGTGGTACATTTTTTACAATTGATGAAAACATACTGAAGGACTGCCACTAAGTGTTCTTTCTAAGTTGACTGGTCACTGAGGATTTCACATAAGGCCATGAGTGTGGGTTGAGAGAGTGGCAGTGAAGCAGGAGGAGCAAATACCACAGGAGTTTGAGATCCCTGCTCAAATGATTTACTTATGCCTTTCAGACCACTCAAATCCAGCCCCATGCATATAAGGTGACCTTATACATTATCACTCAAACATGGACACATATGAGAATGAATAATG
Organism: Cabassous unicinctus; assembly: GCA_029593785.1. Taxonomy (NCBI): domain Eukaryota; kingdom Metazoa; phylum Chordata; class Mammalia; order Cingulata; family Chlamyphoridae; genus Cabassous; species Cabassous unicinctus. Next base: position 80,351 of record JAQZBX010000103.1, on the reverse strand, counting down.
CATTAAAAATTTAAAATAAAAAAATTTTGAAATATTTATTTATTGACCATCTATTGATTTTTCTGATATTGGAACACTTATAACATAATTCTATTTAAAGAAACTATTTTCAAAATTTAAAATCTCTCTAAAAATAACACTAACATATTTAAATGCATTAAAGCAAATAGAAATACCTCTCTATATTAATTACCTTAACCAGAAAATGAAATATATGGTACATGGTACATACTGATATACTTTATTCAGTTTCTTACCTATATCTCTTTATAACACTAACATATTGGTATAGTCTCAAGATGTATTATCATAATGTTGTCTTACTACTTTTAATTTCTCATGGAATTTCAATCTTTCATAATTAATTAATTTGAAATGGTTGATACTGTCAAATGATAAGCACATGATCATGATAGCACAGAACAAATTCTACTAAATGAATGATATTTTCTAGACATTTTTTGTAATTGAAACAGAAATATTTTAGCACAAATATTCTTACATTTTTTGTCTTTTTGTCTTTATCCAAAACATCTTTCATCATCAAATATATTTACAAGACATAGCATCAAATGTCTCCTATGCCACTTCACATATGAAAATATATTTTAAGACAAAATTCTAGAAATGAATTTGTGGTTCAAATGTTATATGCATATCTAAGTCTGCTTAGAATATTGTCTAGTGGCATCTATTAAAATCATACCAATCCATACTCCCACAAGCAATCCATGAGTGTGCCCATCCCTCTGAATCCTAACCAATGTAATATGATATGATTAAACCACTCCATGAATCTGATAGGTAAAAATCACTACACATTAAATTTGTCTTTTGCATTTCTCTTTTTGTAATTCTTCTCTTATACATAAGTGCCATTTTTTATTGTTTATCTAAGAAGTTTGTTTTATATTACTCATCTATCTATTCAGTTATTGAAACTTTCCGTAATGACTTCTGTAAGTAATATACTCAGAAAAGCAGACCTTTCTATGTAACATAAATTTGAGGTCTTTTTCAAAATGTTTGTTCACTTTTGACTTTGTTGATAGAGATTTTTTACATATATAATATTTCTTAATTGAATTTATTCTTTATTTTAGTTCCTGTGTCTTGCATTGACATATAAAAGCCATCCACCCTCAAATAGTATGAATAAAGCTGTCAATAGTTGTTTCCAGTGCTTTTATTTTTTAAATTTTTATTTTTTACTGTGACACAGCACATAGCTCTTTTATTTAATTAAAGTGACAATAAAATATTTTAAAAGTAAATGTAGGAGATAACATGATGATAAAAACTTATTTTTCATAAAATTGAGAAGACCGATTTCTAAAAAACTACTAAGTACATGACAAAGTCAAAAAATTACAGGAAATCATTTTAGTAGGACCTTTAGGGGAAGATAGTGGAGTAGGGAGCTCCAGGACTCTGTCAGCCCCTCAAAACAGCCATGAAACAGCCATGAACTGATGTAACAACCCTTCTGGGGATTGGGAGGCCAGAAGAACACTGAACATCATCCAGGGAAGAAAGAGAGGAAGAGGCTGATAAACTTTTTTTTAAAGATAGTAGTTTTTAAAATTTATTTATTTGTTTGTTCATTTGTTTATTTTATTATATTTTAAAAGATGCTTTGATTACATAAATGTTACACAAAATTACAGGGATTCCCATGTTCCCCACCCCCAACACCTCCCATAACATCCCACATAAACATCCTTCATTAGTGTGGCACATCACCTGCAATGGATACACAAATCCTGGGGCTTTGCCACTAATCATGGACCATAGTTCACATTGTAGACCACACTCTCTCCTACACAGTTCTGCATGTTATATGCTAATGTAAAATGGCCTATATCTGTCATTTTACTGTCATTCAGGATAATTCCCAAGACCCGAAAAAGCCCCTGTAGTACAACTGCTTTTCCCTCTCCCTAGAGTGGACTTACAGGTATTCTGTTGTAGACATATTGTGATTCAAGCAATGGAAGAAAATACAACATTGAGGTGGAGCCTTTGAAGTTTTTCCCCCCTTGCATTTTAGAACCTATATTTCTTACCTGGGCATCTGAGGAACTTGATTTAACTTGTTGATCAGGTTCAGTTAGGAAGGTTTCATCAATATTGTGCACCATAATGAGGTTCTGTGGAAATGCAAGAGTGGCCATTACCAACACCAAATCCTCAGGTTTGGAGAATGAACAATGGACTAATGTTGGCTTATTGTTATGCTTTTGAAGACTTATTATTCTAGCAATGGAAGAACTCTTATCATTGATATAAAGGCAGTCACCACCAGAAATTCTGAGGGGAGGAAGAGGGAAAACATGTGTAATATGAGGAAATTTTTGAGATATTGGAATTGTCCTGAAGTATATGGCAATGACAGATACAGGTCATTATACATTTTGTCATAACCTATGAAAATCTGGGGGCAGAGTGTGGACTGTAATATAAACTATAGTCTGAATAGTAGCAATTCTTCAATGTGTGTTAGTCAATTATGGCAAATGTCCCACACTAATGAAAGATGTTGTTAATGATGGAAAGTGTGGAAGGGGGAGAGGTGGAACATAAAGGAATCCCCTATATTTTTTTATGTAACATTTATGTAATCTAAAGCTTCTTTAAAAATAAAAATATTTTTAAAAAGAAAGTGAATAATTTCAGTAATGACAAGTTTGCTATTTCCTAGATGAAGGATTTACTGCCAAGGACTTTCTCAACCAAAAAAATGAATGGCATTTCTGATGATGATGATAAAGATGCCTTCTATATTGTGACCTTGGAGATAGTCTAAAGAAACATCAGAGATGGTTAAAAGCTCTTCCTTGTTTCACCACTTATATGTAGACAAATATAATGACAGTAGAGCCATAGTGAAGACAGATTTGAGTATAAGAGCAAGACTGAAATAAAGTTGGTGCAGTGTCTAAGGGGAGGGAGGAAAGGGCTCTCCAGAGAAGATAATTTATGCAAACCCTTGTAAACAAGGCTTTTAAATTCAGTATGGTGCCAATAATGTAGTTGACATAAATACTTTTTGTTTGTTTGTTGTTTTTGTGTTTTATTTTTTTTTATATTTTAAAAGATATTTAGATTACATAAATATTACATAGAAAATATAGGGCATTTCCATAAGCCTCACTCCCCACTCCACCCACATTTACCCATATTACCAACTTCCTTCATTAGTGTGGCACATGCATTGCAATTGATGAACACATTTTGGAGCATTGCCACTAAGAATGGATTATACTTTACATTGGAGTTTACACTCCCTTCCACACAATTCTGTAGATTATGGCAAGATAATATATAATGACCTGTATCTGTCATTGCAATATCATTCAGGATAATTCCCAAGTTGCAAAGATGCACCTATATAACACTTGTTTTCCCTCTCCCTGATGTCAGAACCTCAAGTGGCCACTGAATTCACAACAATGATATAAGTTCTTCCATTGCTAGAATAACAATAAGTCTATAGCAGAATACCAGTAAGTCCACTCTAATCCATATTTCATTCCTCAATCCTGATGATTCTGGGACGGTGATACCCACTCCACCTCTAATTGAGAGGGAGTTTCAGTCCCATATGGCTGATGGATGGGACTTTCTTGCTTGTAGTTGTATACTCTCTCAGTTCCTTGGTGTAGTGGCTTTCCATCTTCAGCTCCTTGTTAGTTGTCTTGGGTGAGTCCAATGAACTGGAGAGTAGGTGTTGCAATTCCTTTGAAGTTCAGGGCCCAGGTGGCATATGGACAGCCTAAAGATTCAACTCTTTTGGACATAAACCTACCAACTCCAGCACCAGCTATAGGTACAAGTACAAGGAACAGAAGAGCCAAGTGTAGGGAAACCAAAACTGAGTCCAATTCTCTCACACTGGGGAGCACAAACACCAAAGTAGTGCCCACTGGCAAGGCACAAATCCCGTGAATTATCTGCCCTAACCACAGTGCCTGGGTGTCTACAGAGCCCTCAGGAGACCTACTATTTGGGAGAGTGTTTAATTTGGCAGTCAATGAGCTCCTGCTGAAACAAGTACAAGTATAACCTCTGGATTGACTTCCTTATTCACTTTGAAGTCTACTAACTGTGTAAAGTCATTTGCCTTCATATTTCTCCCCTTTTTGTCAAGGTATTTTTGTAGTTGCATTTCTAGTTGGTGCTTGGTAGTAATCCCTTGGCATCAGGGAAGCTCATCCCTGAGAGAAATGTCCCATGCTGGAGGGAAGTTATTGCATTTACATCCTGAGTTCAGCTGAGAGAGATGCCACATTTGAACAACAAGGAAGCTGTCAGGAGGTAACACTTAAGCACCCTATAATACTAGGCTAAGTTTCAATTTCAAGAGGAACGGTATATGAGCACAGTCATCTATATCAAGGGCCCATCAATGGTGCATCCTCCTTCATTGGCCATTGCCTCTGCACTTGGGGGATTCTTGCTGTTCCATTAGAGAATGTGGCATAGCACCCAAAGATGGGAATACAATATTCTTTCTGTTTTTGTGTGAAACTCCACCCACTTTCACAAAGCCCTATGAATATTTGAACACATTTATATGCCTTATATATATATGCCCAGGGAAACCTGGGCATACATGTATCACCCATCATTGACACCCCACACAAATGGTCATCCCCTACCATTCTTGTAACATATCTGTGATCCAATAATTCTTCAAAAATGAAGCCAATAAAATAGCCTGATACAACTAATAAGAAGATGAAATTTTCTTCATATGTCATTTAAATCTTGAGTTAAATTTACTCCTAGGTATTTGATTCTTTTAGTTGCTATTCTAAATGGAATTTTTTTCTTGATTTCTTCTTCAGAATGCTCATTATTAGTGTACAAAAATGCTACTAATTCTTATACATTGATGTTATAAACTGCAAATTTACTGAATGTGTTTATAAGCTCTAGAAACTTTGTTGTAGATTTTTCTGGGCTTTCAATGTATAGGATCATGTAGCAGGCAAGTACTTAAATTTTGACTTCTTCCATCCTATTTGGATGCCCTATATATCTTTTTCTTCTCTAAATGCTTGAGCAAGTACTTCTAACACAATGTTAATTAGGAACAGTGAAAGTGGGCATCCTTGTTTTTTTCCTGATCTTAGAGGGAAAGATTTTAGGCTTTCTCCATTGAATATGATGCTAGTTGTGGGTTTTTCATATACATACTCTATCATCTTGAGGAAGTTTTGTTCTATTCCTATCTTTTGAGGTGTTTTTTAATCAGGAATAGGTGTTTTATTTTGTTGAATGCCTTTTCTGCATCTATAGAGATGATAATTTGAATTTTCATTCAATCTGTTTATGTGGTGTATTACATTGATTGATTTACTTATGTTAAACCATCTTTGCATATCTGGGATGAAACCCACTTTTTCTTGGTGCATAATGCATTTGATGTGTTGTTAAATATGATTAGCAAGTACTTTTTTGTGGTCATTAGCATCTAGGTTCATTAGAGTGATTGGTCTATAGATTTTCTGTCTTGTGGCACCTTTGTTTGGTTTGGTATTAGAGTGATTTTGGTATCATAGAATGAGTTAGGCAATATTCCCTCCACTTCTATTTTTTGGGAGAGTTCAAGCAGGATTGGTGTTAGTTTTTTCTGGAACATTGGATTTTTTATTCGTAGTACAAAAGTGTTTCTTAGTAAGCAACACAGTACAGGAAAACATAACACGTATGTTTATCCTTTAAAACCAGAACGCCAAATGGAAAGTCAGTACAGGTTTTTATTTTTACTTACAAAAACTTTCAAAGGTACAGATTGGGAATTAAACTATGTTTTTTTCTTCTTTCGAGGGACATGCCATACATGTTTTCCAGTCAGTAATTATACCATGCATTTTACTGAACCAAAGCCAGACAGATGACCATTGAAGCTGTTTGCTACATCCTCATGCTGAGCTAGAGCAGTGGAACACCATTTGGTAGGAGAAATTTGACATGAAGAAGAAATTGCAGAGCTTGCAGCATTTTATTTACTAAACTCACCGCAACAGAAAACCTAACGGATTGATTTGTACAGAAAGATTTTAAGCAAACCTGCACAAACACACTTTACATGCTCTGAGGAAAGGTCCCTCTTGGTCTCTGTTCAGTGCACAGCTTCCATCACTGGTGCCCAGTCTGTCAGGAGCACCGATGTAGAAAACAGTTTGGCCTTCATAGCACTAACATCTGCAAAACACACAGCATATAATACTTTGATCTTTAAGTGGGTAATCTTCTTGTTTTCTGTAACCCCAGTACTCCTCCTAGAGTAGACACCTCTCCCAGGTGATTCTGGGAGAAGCCCTTCCCCCAACATAAATGGTTATGTCAACAGTGTGGAGTCACCCACCATCACGAGCCATTCCTGACCCTAGTACCACAGCAGCCTTTGCACGAATCTTCTGTGCAGGCCCAGTTCCTTCACTTGGGTCAGTTTCGGGCCTTCAGCCTAAGTGGGCCAGCTGTGGGTTTTTAATTTGGGAGTGTTTTTATATAGGGTGACACTACCCATATCTTGAGATTTCCAGAGCTCCTATTATTATAGCTAGTCTTGGCCATGGGAATCAACTAAGCCCTTTACCTAAAAGCTACACGTGAAAATCAGCTTGTTTCCAGGCCTTTTATCACTGTCTTCTGCTGGTCCTGATGTAATCCCACTGTTTTTAGAGCATTCTTTTTGAAAAAATATTTTTATAGATGAATTTTCAGAGAGGTTTTCAATGACTAATTCTATCATGTTCCTTGTGATTGGCCTTTTGAGTTCATCAATTTCTTCTTTTGTCAATGTAGGCTGCTTTTGTTTTTCTAGGAATTTGTACATTTCATCTAAATTATCCATCTTTTGGCATATAATTTTTCAAAGCATCCTCTTATGATATTCTTTTTCTGTGAGGTTAGTGATGATATCTCCTTCCTTGTTTCTTATTTTATGTATTTGCATCATCTCTCTTTTTTCTTTGTTTGTCTACCTAAGGGATTGTCATTTTTTATTGTCTTATCAAAGAACAAGCTTTTAGTTTTGTTTATTTTTTCTAGTGCTTTCTAATTTTCAATTTCATTTACTTCTGCTCTAATCTTTATTTCCTACTCTCTACTTCCTTTGGGGTTATTTTGTTGTTTTTTTACTAATTACTTCAAGTGTGCAGCTATTTCTTTGATATTACTGCTTTCTTTTTTTAATATAGGCATTTTGTCTATGAATTTTCCTCTCAGTACAGCTTTTGCTGCATTCCATAGATTTGGTCATGTTGAGTTGTCATTTTAATTCATTTCAAGATAGTTACTTATTTATTTTGAAATTTCCTTACTATTATTGGGCTTCCCTTGCATGTGATGGTTCTCTTTTCTCTCTTACTGCTTTCATTATTCTATTTTTGTCCTGAGCATTGGACAACTTGACAAGTATATATCTTAGAGTAAGACTGTTTGAATTTATACTATTTGGGTTGTGCTCCAGTTCCTGGACATGTATGTCCATGTCCTTCTCTAGGTTTGGGAAGTTTTCAACCATTATTTCTTCCAACAAACCTTCTGTCCCCTTTTCCCTCTATTCTCCCTGTGGGATGCCTATAATGCATATGTTTCTGTGTTTCATCCTATCGTTCAAATTCTTGAGTCCCTGCTGGATTTTTTGTCTATTTTTATTTTTATCTATCTGTTTTATTATCTGTTTGATTTCAGCTGTAATGTCCCCTATATCACAGATTCTTTCCTCTGCATGTTCAAATCTGATGTTATGTGTTTCTAGTGTATTTTTTATTTTTTATTATGACATTCATCACAATCTTATCCATTATCTTTTTATGTATGTTTACAATTTCCTCAGTGTTTTTGCACAGTGTCTTCTTAATATCCTTAATCTCTTCCTTCACTTCTTTAAGTTGATTCATGGTATTTGTTTGGACATGTCTGATTAGGTGATCCATGTTTTGCATCCCCTCCTGTTTTTTAGTTGGTTCATTGGACTAGGCCAGTTTGATGGTTAGGCAGATGTGTCAATTCAACCAGGTAATTGTGCCCAGTTTTTGGCCAAGCAAGCACTGGGATAATTGTAATATAAGGACATTTAGGGGCCTTAGTCATCAGTGAATTTACTGCAAAGATGGCTGATTACAACTGCAATCAACCTCGTAGATTGCCACCAACATTGAGTGACATTTTGTCTCAGTTGAATGCCTTTAAAGAAAAAGTTATTCCAGCCTTCAGGGAAGATTTCCCAGCTGGTCTTTGGACAGCCAACATCTCCCAGAAACTCATTAAGTATCATCATTGGAATTTCCTTGGAGCCCCTGGTGTGCAGTCTCCCTGTGGAACCTGGATTTGTGCATTCTGACACTCACTTGAAAGAATCTTATGAATCTCATAATATTTACAGATATCTCCTGTTAATTCTGTTTCCCAAAAGAACACTTACTAATTTAACTTGGTACCTAGAGTGGTTCTTGAAAACAGGATCTTAAACATGGGATGTCTGAGGAGATGCTGGGAGTTCAGCAATTGGTTTTCTACTGTAATTGCATGCAAGGATACTAATGACTCATTTTACAATAATGAAGTGGGCATTAACAGTCCATGGCATGAATAGGCAATATGGAGATATGCAAAACATCATCGCTGGATTCCCCTACTTCTATGTTTATAAGAGGCAAGGATCTGGGTGAGAGTGCTTTCAATATATTAACAAAGTTTTGTGGAGTAAAGAGGATTAATGATTTTGGGGGTTTATCCTAGATACTCTGGATAAAGGTAAAAAGGGAAGAGATGAGTAAAGGCTTCAAATTTGAAAATGAAATGCCACATGAATGTTGTGAAAGTTTCTGTGTGCTCTGAAAGAAAATCTTCTCTCCTCCAGCCACAGGCTTGTGATATCTGAAAACCAATTCAGATTCTCATTGTTTCAGTAGCAGAGTTAAAAAGGAAACTAATATCTCAACCACACAGAATATCTGCAATTAAAGTGAAGGCATTGATTGGAAAGAAGTGGAACCCAGAGGATTGGGATGGAGACATAAGGGATGATGATAATATTGGTGGGGACATTGGGCCCCCTACTTCTGCTGAGACATTAACAGATAATCCTACAATGGCCTGCCCTGTGGAGACCATGCTTGTCAACCTTTTATCCCCCAACCTCCATCCTTCCCCAGGGATGTCAGACCTCCTTCCTGCTCAGAGATGGCTACCAGCCAAATTGAAGTCTGCATTGCTCAGCCCCTGGTCTGCCCCAGGTTGTCTGGATCTCTTCCAAGCCCTGAGTTAGGTACTAGCCATCTCACACCTGCACTGCCCAGCCTAGACCCTGCCTCAGGGAGTCTGGAGCTCTTTCCAGCACTGAGACAGTTACCAGCCTGACTCCAGCATGCACTGCCCAACCACCAGCTTGCCCTGAGGAATCTGCCCTCCAATTCATGCCTGAAATGATTAATCCTGTCTCACCAGAAGAAAATGCAAAGGAATGTCCAAGGTCAGTAGCTTGTAAGACATTTCTAATCCTCCTTGTGCACTCTCACCACCTCCCTTCTCCTCAAGACTTATTACTAGACTTAAACCAGAATCAAACCCCAAAAGTGAAATACAAAGTGTGACAAATGAGGGAGAATGCTATACTCTGAAAAAGTAGCATGAATTTTCCAATTTAATTACACAGAAATCAGGGAAATATGTGTGGCAGTGGCTACTAATGGTATGGGATAATGGTGGAAGGAATATAAAGTTGGATCACACTGAATTTATTCACATGGGTGCACTAAGCAGTAATTCTGGATTCAATGCTGTAGCATGAGGGGTTATAAAGGGCTCTAACAGTTTGATCAGGTGACTGACTGAAACATGGACTAAAAGATGGCCTAGCATGTCTGAAGTTGAGATGCCTGATATACCCTGTTATACAGTAAAAGAGGTAATTCAAAGGCTTAGAGAGTTTAGAATGCTAGAATGGATTTACCATTTAACACTTGCCAACAAACCCCAGGAATGTCCAGAGGACACACCTTTAACCAGGACTGTGAGGAATAAATTTGTAAGACTAACTCCCATCTTCCCTGAACAGTTCTGTGGTTGCTGTTCTCTGTAGTCTAGATATTACTTTAAGAAGGACTGTAATGGAATTAGAATCCTTAAACATTATGAGGATGAATGGATCTGGGAGGTATACAAAAGTGTTCAAAGGTTCCTGGGGCATTGTCACAGTGGGTGGAGACTCATACAATAACTGAGAGAATACTGAATTCCCATCCTGGAGAGATCTGTCTCAAAATCTAAGGGAGCAGCAACAGTGCCCCAAGTGCAAGGACAGTGACTGATGAAAGAGGGATTGCTACCAAGCACCAACTAGCAAGACAACTGAAAAAAGACCTTGAATAACAGTGGAAAAAGGTAAAGACAAATGAGTTTATATGGCTAAGAGACTTCAAAGTGATTCAGGAATTCATCCCAGAGATAATGCTTATACTCATGATAGCAGGATCTCATAGACTTTCAAAGTGGATACTACCACAAATAGTGGGTCTCCTGATGGCTCTGGAGACACCCAGGTCCTATGGTCAGGGCAGATAGCTCCAGAGATTGGTGCCTTTTCAGTGGGCCATACATTGGAGTATGTGCTCCTGAGAGTGTCAGAGTTGGACTCAATTATGTCTTCCCTGCACATTGCTCATCTGTTTCTGGTATTTAAACCTATATTTGGTGCTAGAGTTTGTAGGTGTACATCCAGAGACTCGAGTCTTTCAGCTGTTCATGTGCCAGCTGTGCCCGAACCTCAGTGGAGTTGCAACACCTGCTCTACAGCTTATTGGGCTCACCCAGAACACCAGGTGAGGAGATGATGATGTACCAAAGCCATCCAAGTGAATGGAGAGAGTCTGCAGCTGCAAGCAAGATAGTCTCATCCATCTTCCCCATGGGAATTGGAGTTGGAGCGGACCTCACCAACCCAGAATCTTCAGGATTGGAGGAAGAGCTATGGACTAGAGGGGAATTACTGGTATTCTACTATAATCATATTGTGATTCTAGAAATGGAAGTAATTACAGCATTGTTGTGGAGCTAGTTGCCACTGGAGGCTCTGGGGGCAGGGAGAGGGAACAACTGTTGTAATACAGGGACTGTTTAGAGACTTGGGAATCACTCTGAGTGACGTTGCAATGACACCTATAGGCCATTTTATGTCATCACATAACATACAAAACGCTGTGAGAAGGAGGATAGACTACGATGTGAACTATGGTCCATGCTGAATGGTGAAGCCCCAGGATGTGTTTAACTACTGTGATGAATGTGCAACAATAATGAAGGATGTTTATGTGGTAAAGTTTGGGAGATGTGGGGAGTGGGGCATATGGGAATCCCTATATTTTTGTGTAAAATTTATGTAATCTAAGTTTCTTTTTAAACATTAAAAAAAGTATTTTAAAAAAGTATCAACAATTAATCACCAAAGATAAGGTGGGTGTGGTTACCACAATGAAAGGTAAATTCAAAGCATCACTCAAAATAGTCTGAATTGCATAGAGTTATGGTGTTGGAAAAGAGATCACTGGGTTATTAGAAGTGAAATAGTTTGGGAGTCTACTAAATTTCTTCTGGATCTATACAAGCAGAAAAGTTCTACATCAAGTGAACAAAACCCTAACTCAAATTACAGACACAGAGTGTCATAGACCCTTAATGAATTCAGAGACTTGAAACAGTTTACAGACTCAGAGTCCCGTGAATGAGGAGAAGACCAGGTACCCTGGGGGAAGGATTCTGTTAAACTGCCAAAAATTTATACTGTTAATCTTCCTTCCATTTTTCCCCAAGAAGATGAACAGCTTTTTACCAGAGTATCTGTGCATTGGGGAAAGGAAATTATCTGACATTCTGGAGACTACCAGACACTGGATCAGAAATGACATCAAAACCAGGGGACCCAAAACATCAATGTGGTCCACCATTCAGAGTAGGGGCTTATGGAGGTCAGATGATTGATGGAATTTTAGCTCAGGTCCATCTGCCATTAAGTTCAATGTGTCCCCAGACCCATTCTGTGATCATTTCCCCAGTTCCAGAATGCATAATTGGAATAGACCTACTCAGTAACTGGTGGAATCCCCACATTGGTTTCCTGACTTGTGGAGTGAGAGCTATTATGTTAGGAAAGACCAAGTGGAAGCCACTAGAATTGCCTCTGCCTAACAAAATAGGAAATCAAAAGCAATACTGAGTTTCTGGAGGGATTGCAGAGATTACTGCCACCATAAATGATCCAAAGGATGCAGGATATCGTGATTCCCACGATACCCCATTCAACTATCCTATTTTTCATGTGCAGAAAACAGGTGGATCTTGGAGGATGACAGTAGATTATTGTAATCTTAATCAGGTGGTTTCTCCAATTGCAGCTGCTTTCCCAGATGTGGTATCATTGCTTGAGCAAATCAACACATCCCCTGGTACCTGGTATGTCGCTGTTGATCTGGCAAATGCTTTTTTCTCAATTGCCAATAGTAAGGAACACCAAAAACAATTTGCTTTCAACTAGCATGGCCCACAATGTATCTTCACTGTCCTACGTCAGTGGTATATCAACTCCCCAGCCCTATGTCATAATATTTACCACAGGAATCTTGATCATCTCTCCCTCCTACAAGACATCACATTGGTCCATTATATGGATAATATCATGATGATAAGACCTAGTGAACAAGAAGTAGCAAAGACACAAAACTTATTCATAAAGCATTTGTGTGAGAGAGGATGGTAGATAAATCCAAAAGAATTACAGGGGACTTACACCTCTGTGAAATTTCTAGGTGTCCAGTTGTGTAGGGTATGTTGAGATATCACCTCTAAATTGAAGGATAAGCTATTGCATCTGGCCCATCCTATGAACAAAAAAGAGGCACAATGTTTACTTGATCTCTTCAGATTTTGGAGGCAACACATTCCTCATTTGGGTGTTTTACTCCAGCTTATTTACTGAGTGACCAGAAAAGCTGCTACTTTTGTTTGGGGAACAGAACTAGAGAAGGTTCTGCAAAAGGTCCAGGCTGTTGTGCAAGCTGCACTATAATTTATGTCATTTAATCCAGCATATTGAATAGTGCTGGAAGTTTCAGTGGCAGAGATGCTGTCTGCAGCTCTTGGGAAGCCTGTTTAGGAAAAACAAAATGCAGAACCATAGGATTTTGGAGCAAAGTCATGTCATCCACTGCAGATAACTACTCTCCTTTTGAGAAAAAGCTTTTGGCCTGCTACTGGGCCTTAGTAGAGACTGAACGCTTAACCTTGGGCCATAAAGTTAATATGAGACCTGAGTTGTCTATCATGAGCTGGGTATTGTCTGACCCACAAAACTATAAATATGGGCTTGCACAGCAGCACTCCATAATAAAGTGTAAGTGGTATATAGGAGAGAGGGCTTGAGTGGGTCCCGAAGGCACAAGTAAGTTACATGAGATAGTAGCCCAAATACCCATGACAACCACACATTCTTTGTTATTGTCTTCTTCCCAGCCCATAACTTTGGTCTCTTGGGCAGTCCCTTACAATCAGGTGACTGAGGAAGAGAAAACTCTGGCCTGGTTTACTGATGGTTCTGCTCAATATGCAGGAACCACCCAAAAGTGGACAGCTACAACGCTGCAACCATTTTCCAGGACATTCCTGAAGACAGTGGTGATGGTAAATCCTCTCAGTGAGCAGAAATTTGAACAGTGCACCAGGTTGTTCATTTTGCCTGGAAGTAGAAATGGCCAGAGGTGCATTTGTACACTGATTCATGGGCTGTTGCTAATGGTTTCACTGGATGTCCGGGAACTCAGAAGGAACATGATTGGAAAATTGGTGACAAAGAGGTCTGGGGAAAAGGCATGTGGATAGACATTTCAGAGTGTGTAAGAAAACATGAAAATATTTGTGTCCCACATGAATGCTTACCACAGGGTGACTTCAGCAGAGGAAGATTTTAATAATCAAGTGGATAAGATGACTTGCTCTGTGTCTAGTGCTCATCCTCTTTCCCTAGCCACTCCTGTAATTGCCCAATAAGTTCATGAACAAAGTAGCCATGGAGATAGGGATGGAGGTTATGCATGGCCTCAGCAACATGGATTTCCCCTCACCAAGGCTGACTTGTCTGTAGCCACTGCTGAGTGCTCAATCTGCCAAGAGCAGAGTCTCACTCTCAGCTCCAACATGGTACAATTCCCAAGGTGATCAGCCTGGTACCTGGTGGCAGGTAGATTATATTGGACCACTTCCATCATGGAATGGACAGTGATTTGTTTTACCTGGAATAGACACTCCAAATATAGGTTTGATTTCCCTGCATGCAATGGTTTTTCCAAAACTACCATCCTTGGACTTACCAAAAATCTTATCCACTTCCATGACATTCCACAAAATATTGCTTCTGATTAATGAAACCATTTCACAGCAAATGATGTGCAGGAATGGGTACTTGCCCATAGAATTCATGGGTCTTACCATTTTTCCCATCATCCTAGAGCAGCTGTATTGATATAATGGTGGAAAGGCCTTTTGAAACTCATTTATGGTGACAACTAGGTGGAAATAACTTGCAGGGCAGGCGTGGTTTTCTACAGGAGGCTGTGTATAGTTTAAAACAGTGCCCAGTCTATGGTGCTGTTTCTCCCATAGCCAGGATTCATGAGTAAAGGAATCATGGAGTGGAAATGGGAGTAGTACCACACATCACTTCCCTAGTGATCCACTGGGAATATTTTTGCTTCCTATCACTGCAACCTTAAGCTCTGCTGGTCTACAGGTCATGGTTCCAGAAGCAGGAGTGCTTCCACCTAGGGATCAAAACAATGATTCATTGAACTGGAAGTTAAGATTGCCTCCTGGCCAATTTGGGCTCCTCTTACCTCTGAGTCAACATGCAAAAAAGGGAATTACTCTACTCGTTGTGGTGACTGATCCTGACTATCAAGGGGAAATAGGACTGCATCTACATAATGGAGATAAGAAGAGTTTGCCTGGAATACAG
Organism: Cabassous unicinctus; assembly: GCA_029593785.1. Lineage (NCBI taxonomy): Eukaryota > Metazoa > Chordata > Mammalia > Cingulata > Chlamyphoridae > Cabassous > Cabassous unicinctus. The sequence continues at coordinate 65,332 of JAQZBX010000103.1, read as the reverse complement.
GAGATCCTTTAAGGTATCTCTTAGTACTGCCATGCCCTGTGCTTAAAGTCAATGAAAAATTGCAACAAACCAATCTAAGCAGGACTAACAATGGCCCAGAATCTTCAGGAATGAAAGTTTGGGTCACCGTACAAGGCAAAGAACCATGGCCAGCTGAAGTGCTTGCTGAAGGTAATGGGAAGATGGAATGGATAGTGGACTAAGGTAGTGATAAATACGAACTTCAACCACATGACCAGTTACAGAAACATGTTCTGTAACTGTCGTGAATCCTTCTTCCTTGTTTCATTATGGGTATGATTGTATATGTGCATAAAATGAATTTCTTTGTTTTCTTCCCCATCTTTTCCCTTGCCGTATGACAAGTTGTGCTAGTTTCATGTCATAATATTTAAGGATGTCAAGTTTAAGAGTGAATATTACTATAACTCAAGGACTTGCACCCTATTATATAGGGATTTAATGCATTTCTAGTTGTATGCGGGAAAGTTGAACAATATTAGGCAGATTATATATATATATATATGTATATGTATAACATATATTATATATATGTGTGTGTATATGCATGTCTTTTATTGTTTTTACTTAGAAACTAAGTATGGTTTAAGGTAAAAAGTATGGTTGCCAAGTTGACATGAGGTGGACTGTGATGGTTAGGATAATGTGTCAATTCAGCCATGTCAATTGTGCCTAGTTTTTGGTCAAGCAAACACTGGGTTAATTTAATATAAGGACATTCATGGGCTTTAATCATCAGTGAGTTTACTGCAGAGATGGCTGATTACATCTGTGATCCACCTGGTAGACTGTTATCAGCAATGTGTTATGTTTTATCTAATCAGTTGAATGCCTTAAAAAGGAAAGTGATTAGAGCATTCAAGGAGAATTTCCCAGCTCATCTTTGCACAGTCGGCATCTCCCAGAAACTCATCAAGGACCTTCATTGGACTTTCATTGGAGCCCCTGTTCCATTGCAGCCTCCATGTGGAACCTGGACTTGTGAATCCACATGGTCACATGAGAGAATCTTATAAATCTCATACTATTTACGGATATCTCCTGTTGATTCTGTTTCTGAAAAGAACCCTGATTAATACAGACATGTCTTCCCGTTTCTTTATATGGATTGTAATTTTATTGGTGTATAGGCATCAGTATATCTTGATGGGTTTGTTCAGTTGATTAGTTTGTCTTTCTAATCTAGGGTTTTAATTTGTTGTTTTTGTGTGTGGTAAGTTTTCCCTTTGATACTTCCTTCCTCTTATTTTATTTCCTTGTTCTTGTGGTTTTCCCTTGGCCTCTTTTTCTCTTTGTCCAGTTCCCTCCAGATTGGTGTTCTGAAGCATCCCCCCTGTAGGTTCCCAAAAAAGCTCACTCAGGTAGGATGTTGCCTCTTCTCAACTGTTTTTCTGAGAGAGCTGGGGAATGCCCACCTAAGGAAATGTCATCTTGCCAGAGCCACAGCATGAATACTTTTGACAACAAAGTCACACTGATGAAAGTGGCACATCAGAAGGAAAAGCTCGTTTTGTGGATTGCCACTAATGACTCCAAAGTAGTCTGTCTCCTCAGTGTTAAATTTAGAAACAGACTTAAATCCATCAGGCTTTTATTTTGGAAAGTGCTAAAAAGCTAATTATTGATGTCATTGGTATTAGCTTCCATGTTGAAGTGGCTATAAGGATCCTGAAACTTCCATGCTGGCTGAATCTAATGCCTGCTGTATCTTTGACATGGGTACTGAGGTTGGTTTCAGCATGTATCTGCTTAACATTGGTGATGGCTTACTGGTATCTGATGATGTGTAGCTTAAAATTAAAGAGATCACTAGTGTAATCAATCCATCATTAGACAAGTATTTTATCTCAAACTCTGGAATGAAAATCATAGTTGAGCTAGGCAGATATTATGTTGCACTGGCTTTTACACTTTCAGTGAATGTCATTGCCAAACAAAAATTATATTAAGGCAACAAACAGTCTATGATGATGAATTTTTTAACCAAGTGAACAAACCTTTATATATTATGTGAATGACAGAATATATGGATCATTTAAACACATCCTTTATTATAAAGCACACATAAAGGCCATTCTGTAAAAAGGGCACAAGCCAGATGAGAAGTATCATTCATCTAGCACATGGGGAACAACATGCAATGGCCTGAATGGTGTCGTTGAGCACTATAACATGCCAGAAGTGCATATATGTGATTAGATACTGTTTGAGGATATGGGTGGTTACACCATTGCTGCTGCTTCTACTTTTAATGGATTCTAGAGGCCAATTATCTACTTTGTGATATCAGGGTCAATATGGCAAGTCATGCAGCAAATCTAGAGACTCCATGTTTCTGTCTGAAGTGAAGGAGCAAGATGCCAGTACTCCATGCTCAAGAATGTGGGATTAAATGCCACCCAGCAATGTGTGCCTCAGTTCATATTTTGAAGCTGTTAACTGTGAGTTTAGCTTGCATTGAGGAATTTGGATGGACCATTTAACTTAATTACTGCAGGTTTTGAAATATTTTTGTAAGATTATGGTTGGATCAGATGCAGCAATATGGGAGACTAGGAGATGGGGTCACACTTATCTGTGTCCCTGTGGAAATTATTTGATTATTTATTTGATATGGATTTTTATTCCTTTCAAACATGTTTCTAAAGGATGTCCACCAGCTGCTGAGCAAGTATTTGTAGTTTGTATAATGGTAGAATAAGTCAAAAGACTAGTGTTTTCACCTGTTGTAAAAGGGCAGGGGGTGAGATATATGTGAATTCCCTATATTTTTATGTAACATTTATATAATCTAAAGCTTGTTAAAAATAAAAATGTTATCTTGAAATAATTAAACTTAATACAATACCACAGTAACCAAAACAGTGTGGTACTGACATAAAGTTGGATATACAGATTGATATTATTGAATTTAGAGTTCAGAAATAAAATCAAATATTTATGGTCAACTGATTTTAGACAAGGTTGCCAATTACATTAATTGGGAAAAATGGTGCCTTGTACAAATGATGTTGGGAAAATGGATATCCAAATGCAAAAGAATGAATTTGAATCCCAACTTCATATCATATACAAAATTAACTTTAAACAGTAAAAGGGCCTAAATATAAGATATAAAACTATGAAAATGTTAGAAGAAAACAAAGGCAGAAACTTTCATAACCTTGCACTTGGCAGTGATTTTTTACATATGACAACAAAAGCATGATAAATTAAAGAAAAAAATAAACAAAATGAACAACAAAATTGAAAAATTTTGCAAATCAAAGAATATTATCAATAAAGTGAAAAGACAACATACAGAATGGGTGCAAATAATTGCCAATAATGGTTTTGTTGTGGCAGATGGAATGAAAACCCAAGCTGCACTCTGAGTGGTGGATGAATGAAGTTTTATTATGTGCAGGCTCAGAGGATAGTCAAGTGTCCGAAAAATCTGAGCACCGTGTCTTGGCTTTCATAAGTTTATATAGGAACTCTAAGAAGGCAAATTACAAAGCAAGCAGGAAGGCAAGGTTAAAAAAGCAAAAAGAGTGAGGTTAGCTTATCTTCCTAAAACAGAGAGCTATTAGGGAGGAAAAGAGCCATTATCTGTTTAGAGTTATAAATTCCAGTTGAAAGGGGCAGGCAGAGAGTGCTTATCTTCCTAATGATGTGGATTCCAGGGAGAAAATGGAGGAAGGGAGAAAGGGACTGAGGGGAGGTTATTTTCCTAAAGCTGTGGGTTTCTGCTGAGGGGTGGTTAGAGCCCCAGCACTTTCTTTATCATCCCCCCCCTTTGATGCCCTTGTAATTCTTTAGGGACATCATCTGCTAACATGGGGATTTTTCTGTGTTCCCCAAGGGCTGATATTTAACAAGAGGCATTACTTGGTGTTTTAAGGCATTTAAGCAGGAAGTGATGTATTGTGTTAGGTTCCGTAGAATGCATGGCCCAAAAGTTAAGAGGAAGAAGACTGAGGCTATTACTGGCATGAATGGCAAAATCCAGGAAAGGAGATACCAGAAGTAATTCCCATTGGAAGATGCCTGGTATACATGGTTTAAGCAGTCTTTGGCTCATTCTTTTAGTAGGTCCACCTTGTCCCTAACTATCCCTGAGGGATTTGCATAGAAACAGCATTCTTTCCCCTGGGGCTGGCAAGATCCCCCCCCCCCGAACCTACAGTGAGCAAGTCTAACCTTTGCTTGTTTTGTAAAACTGCTTCTGCCAATGAGTCTATCTAGTCTTGCTACCCATTGAGAGCCCCCAATATTTCTTCGAGGTTATTTGAGGTTTCCTGTGCTACTGCTTGTAAGCCCTCCTGACCAACTGTGAGTGAGATCTGTGCTACTGCTGCATTGCTGACTACTCCTAGTCCTAAGGGTATGGGAATTGCCTGTATTGCTCATTTGGTTTGAGAGAGCTTTCCAAGCAATTCTTCCCCATACACTGAGAACGATGGCACTGGTCAAGCCAGGTAACAGATACTCTGGCCATGCTTGGGTAGGCACTAGTAGGTGATGGTGCCACAGACCCAGATGATGGAGTTTGTGACACATCAATCAGGCTCATTGAATGGGTGGGTGGTATTACAGTTAGCCCTTCCAAGAGGGAGGATGTTTGAAGAAGACCTGGTAGTTATGTTTTAACAGTTAGCCAGTTTTCCTGGGAGTTTCATTAGGCAAACTGGGAGGGGCCTGGTTCCTGCTGTAGAGCTGTCATGGGTCAGGGGGGTATCATTCCATGGGACACGTATGGGGAAGATGGTTAGACTTGAGGATGTGCATAGCCAGCAGGATGCAGTTATGTCGGTCTGGGATTCATTTAGTTGATGGAAATTTTGAACCTAGCTCAAAAGGACATTGCAGAGGGCTGTTTTAACTTTGGCTTTTAGCATCTGGGCAGCTTTACTGACATTTCTCACCTAGGTTTTCTCTGGGGGTTGGGTTACCGGGATCAGTTGGACCAGTATGAGGTTCCCAGGGTCCGGCCCAGCTGGGTCACATATTCTGATTCCTAGTTTTAGTCTTGTTTGGGCCTTTAAAAAGGTATTTTCTGATCTGGTGGTATGTTTAATAAGGTGAGTTTTATGGGGTCACAAGTTTCTATGCCACACCCTGACAGGCTGGGGATTTTCTGTAGGATATATGGAGAAGTCAGTGGGACCCCCTTCCGGGGAGCGGTGGCATCTACCAGTAAGCTCCAAGAGCAGCAGAATCCTCTGCTCTTTTGGGGGTCTCAGCAGAGGTATTTATCATAACTCCCATAGTTGTGACACCTACACCCTCTCTTTGGGGCAGGTATGGGAGTGTGGGGGTACAGGTCTACTAGTAATTTGTAAGGAGCATGATCTTGGATTGCCTTGCATGCATCAAATATTACAGAGGCTGAAGTTGCACCTGCTGAGAATGGGACTGAAGCATTCAGCACAGATTTTTGCCCCAGCTTTGATTAACTTGCAGCTGTCATAGATTTTGGGGGAGGGTGTTGGCTCCTAGGGAGAGTGCAAGGAAGGAAAGGATAAGCAAGTCAAGGCACAGAAGCACCCTATTATACACAAGTAAGCAATTGCAATTAGAGCTATATTCACTATAGACCAGTCTGCAGGGGCCACAGCAGTGATCCCAACTCCAAATACCCAGGCAAGTAGGCCATATAAGCACAGGATCCACCAGGAGCAGGGGTCCATTCAGCAGGCAATTGATGAGGTCGGTGTTCGGGAATCCCAGATAACTTGTACTCTCAAGCAGTGGTCGGGTACAGGTTGGGTTGTCCAGCTGTCCTGCCTTTATCAAGGTATGCCTTCTTGACCCTGGAATGATGGAACCAAGTGACAATACCTGCAACTTTAAGAGCAGTAAGAGTTACAAAGATCACAGTATGTGGACCTGTCCAGGAAATTTGAAGGGTTTTTTTTTTCCAGTCTTTGACCCAAACTAGGTCCCATGGCTGGTGGGGGTGCCTTAGATGTCCCAGGGAGATGAGGTTCCGGTTCAAGACAGTCTTATGTATTTCAGCCAGAGTTTTCCCCAGCTGCTGGAGAATGGAATCTTGGTTAGCCTACCCCAGAAGTTTGAGATTTCCTTTCAAGGCCTGGATAATTGGGGGTGGCCATCCAAATAGAATTTCAAAGGGTGACTAGCCTGTGTGTCCTAGGATATACTTAACTTGGAGAAGGGTTAAGGGAAGTAAGTCTACCTAGGGGAGACCAGTTTCTTGGCAGAATTTGGCTAGGGAGGCTTTGAGGGTTCAATTCATGTGTTCAACTTTCCCTGAACTCTGGGGCCTGTAAGTGTTATGGAGCTTCCACTTGATTCCTAGCATTTTTGCTAGCTGTTGGACTATGGCAGCCATGAAGGCCAGACCATTGTCACTTCCAGTAGACAGTGGCAGCCCCTGTCAGGGAATGATTTCTCTAAGTAAAGCCTTAGTCACTTCTCTTGCCTTTACGGTGTGAGTGGGGAAAGCTTCAACCGAACCTGTAAAGTTGCATATCATCACCAAAACATATTTATACCCCAACTTGGTTTCCTTCTGTGAAGTCTACTGTGAGATCTTCAAAGTGGACCATCCCTGTGTGCTGGACACCTGCCAGAGGATGGGGCCCTGCAAAGGGTTGTTTTTGGCACTGGCTGCTGATGGTGGCACAGAGAGAAGTGAATGGGGCTATGTAGTAGTATCAACCGAGCAGGGCTTCTAGCACAGTTTTCCCTAGGTGAGTGAGTTGGTGGTACTGCTGGATGAGGGCATGAGTGGCTCCTTTTGGGACAAAAATCTGGACATCTGGGAGCAGCCAAGTTCATTTGGGGGTTCAGCTTCCCCCTTCTCTCTTAGTACATTCCTTTTCTTCCTGGGTATAGCTTAGTTGATTAGTCTCTTGTCCTAAGAAGAACAGCTGCAGTGTCACTTCCAGGACTTGTATTCTGTGGGTTTCTTCAGCAACTTCCGGAGCTGCTTTGCTGGCTAGTCTGTTTCCTTGAGTGACTATATCCATTCCTTTCTGATGTCCCTGGCAGTGGATGATGGTGACTTTGTCTGGTTTCCAAATTGCTTCTAACAGTTGGAGGATTTCTTCTTGGTTTTTGATTTCCTTTCCCCTGTGGTTAGGAGACCTCTTTCTTTATAAATTGCCCCATGGATATGAATGGTGGCATATGTGTACTAAGAGTCAGAGTAAATGTTTACCGCTTGCCCAGCGTGCCCAGCTGGGCCACGGACCAGTGCCCAGAATTCTGCTCATTGCATGGACCATCCCTGCTATAGAGATGCTGCTTCCACCACCCATTTGCTAGTGGTCATTGCATATCCAGCAAGCTTTTCACCATTTTTAATGAGACTGCTCCCTTCTGTAAATAGTGTTTGATCTGGGGAAGGCAGTGGCTTGTCTTGGAATTCAGGGCAACTGGTGCAAACTTCCTTGGTCAATTCAACACAATCAATCTCAGGAAATCATTCCTCTTCCAGTAAAAAAGTAGCAAGGTTTAGACTGTGCAATGTTTCTATTGTCACTCTGGGGTTTTCAGAGTAAACTTTGGTAATTCACGAGTCGGGGATTAGATATCCAATGGTGCCTGTGTGAGTTCATTAGGGCAGTGACTGCATGTGGCACCATAACATGAATAGCCTGTGTGAGGGTTAATTTGTCAGCTTCTTTGATGAGAGTTATGGTTGCTGCCAGGGCTTTTAGGCAATGTGGCCACCCTGCAGGCACGGGGTCCAGTTGCTTGGAGAGGTAAGAGATGGGTCTTTGCCAGGAGCCAACTGTTTGTGTGAGAACACCCAATGATAATTTGTTCTTTTCATTCATGAACAGGTTAAGTTTTGAGTTACATCTGGGAGCCCCAAGGCAGGGGTTCAGCTGAGTTGTCTCTTAGTGTTTTAAAAGGACCCCAGTTAAGCTTCTTCCCAGGAAAGGGACTCTTTGTCTGGACCCACCAGAACTTCATAAAGGGTTTGGTCATGGCTCCAAACCTGGGAATTCAGATGTCGCAGAACCCTGCAGCCCTGAGGAACTCATGAAGCTTTCCTTTTTGGTGGGAGTAGGGATGGTGCAGATCACTTTCTTTCATTTGGGTCCAAGTGTCTGGTGCCCTTGCATGAATCTGAACTCCAGGTACTTGACCTGCTATTTACACTTTGTACCCAGTCTGTGTTAGAAGTTGTGGGAGAGTCTGGGTCCCTCTCCAGTAGTCCTCTTCTGTCTCGCTGGCATGTAGGAGGTCATCTATATATTGCAAGAGTGCACACCTGCAGTCCTCCTGGGGGTAGGTGGCCATATCTGCTGCCAAGACTTCCCCAAAAAGGGTAAGGGAGTTTTTGAAGCCTTGTGGGAGCCAGGTCCAGGTTTCCATTCAAAGGAAAACAGAGGTTAGCTCAGGGGACCAGCCACAGGCAGAAGAAGGCATCTTTCAGGTCCAGGCAAGTGAACCAGGTGGCTTCAGGTGGCAGCTGTCCTAGCAAAGTGTACATTTGGGAACAACCTGATGTAAGGTGAGAGTGGCATTATTAATGGCTCATAAATCCTGCATTGGTTGATATCTGGTTCCATCTGGCTTCTTTATTAGTAATAATGGGGTCTTCCAGGGTGACTGGCACTCGATCAGGATTCCTTCTTTTCTCAGGTGATCTATACGTTTGACCATGCACATTTGCGATTTGCAGGGTATCAGATACTGCCTCTGCTGGACCGGGACTGCTCCAGGCTTCATGTTGATGATGATGGGTGCATGGTTCCATGCCATTCCTAGTGTGTGTGTTTTTTTCCATCCAAACCTGGGAAAATTTTCCAGCAATTTTTCTGGATTCTGACCTGAACTTTCTTCTACATGAAGTCTCCATTCTTCATTTTGTGGTACAGTGATGAGGAAATTGAGGCCGGTCCCGAGGCTTAAGTTTGCTGGCTCTTTAGGTTTGGGCTCCCAGTTTGGTTAAGAGGTCCCCCCCAGGTAGGGAATCTGCACATTCAGGCAGGTACAGAAATTCATGAGTCACTTTGTGGCGACCAAGCTGGCAAGTTCTTGACTGGCAAAAATGCCGTTGGCTTGATTGATCCCCAGTCACTCACTCCTATGATTTTAGTGGTTTTTCAGTTAAAAGGGGCAAATGGGGTTGTGAACACAGAATATTCAGTGCCAGTGTCCACCATGAAAGTCATTGACTGGCCCCCGACTTTTACTTTGACCATGGGCTTGTGGGGGCCAAGTTCCAGTGAGCCCAGTCACCCCTATTCAGAGTTGAGCCCTGCCAGCCCTATCAGATGGTCTTGGGGCTCAGGTCAGTATTTCCCTTAAGGATGTTCCCTCTATGTGCCTGAGTCTTTTCGGGGCACTCATTTTTCCAGAGTCCACTTTCTTTGCAGTAGGCACATTGGTCTATGGCCAGGGGCACCCTTCTTGTGCTTGTCCCCTCTTTTTGAGGAGGTCCTTATCATCTGGTGGGGTCAGGATTTCCCAAGGCTGCTGCCAGTAGGGAGGCTTGATGTTTTATTCACTTCTCAGCTTCTTGTTCAGCAGCCGCATCTCAATTGATGAACATTTTGTTGGTGACTTCAAGGAATTGAGACATGTTCATCCCCATGAAACCTTCTAATTCTTGGAATTTTCTTTTAATGTCCATTGCTTCCTGTGCAACACAGGCAGCATTCACAATTGTCTGGTTTTCCAGAGCTTTTGGGTAAAAAGTGGTGTAGATTCTGAAGACCTCACAAAATCATTCATAGAAGTCTTCTAGAGATTCGTTGGTATTTTGAGTGTCTAATGTCATCTTTGTCATGTTTGTGGGTCATTTAGCCCCTTCTCAGACCCCTCAAAGGAATGCTTCCCAATATTGCTGGATTACAATATTTCATGGCGGACACTGGCACTGAATAGTCTGTGATCAGTGTTGAAGTCCCAGTTATGTTGGTCCCCTTGTGCTGCCTCTCATGCTCAATTTTCTGGGTTTAAGACATAAGTAGGGGCCTGCTCCTGCAGCCACATTCAGGCTTTCTTCAGAATCTGCCATCTCTTCTCTGTATTAAACAACGTTAGGATGAGTTGGCAGCAATCATCACAAGTAGGATGATAGGTATGGAAAATTGATTCCATGAGATCAATAAGGGCCTGGGGCTTTTCTGAGTAGGAGTGGGAGTGGTGCTTCCAGTTTAAGAGGTCTGTAGTTGTGAAGGGCTGGTAGTATAAAACAGGCCTCCCAGGTTTTATGGTTCCACCAGCCAGACCCTGTGTTTCAAAGAGGGGCATCTGTAATGCAGGTTGTGCCGACCAGAGACTCCTTGCTATTGGGGTTCCAGGGCTTTCTTCAGAGAGGTCGATGTTCCCAGAGGGAAAAAATGTGGGGGCATTTCTGGGAAATTTGCCTGCACTCCCAGGCTAGGAGGAAAGATCAAAGGTGGGAGTGTTTCTGGGAGATCTGCCTGCACTCCCAGGCTAGGAGGAGAGGCTAGAGTGGCCAGAGCATATGCCGGTGGTGTGGGGGGGTGATGGGTCCTTCTCTGAGGACCCATGAAGAATGAGTGGCTCCTGGAGCCCATTCCTTGTTCAACCAAGACCCTGCTCTTTTCCTTTTTACCAATGCACTGTTGAACACAAGGGGCCAGAGTCTGGACTATCTCTAATGAAGAGTCAATGTAGGGAAACTGATTGGGGTGGCCAGGAGTCCTTCTGACAACAAGCCTCACTGCACAGACCCTGGCTATATCCAGGGTCCCTTCCAAGGGCCAGTGAATATTAAAAGTTGGCTGCTCTACTTCACATAAGGTTAAGAGGGTGCTGGAGTTCATCCAGATACCATAATCTCCAGAAAAACCCTTCTTGAAATTCTTAAGCATGCAGTTTAAGATGGTAGGTTGACTGTGATGAGGCCATACACTGTGACAGTGGCACAAGACAGACAAGGGAATGGGTCACCTCTATCAAGTTTACTCAGATGCCTCCTGTCCACATCTCTTGCAAGAACTTCAGCTCATCTTGGCTAAGGCACCCAGGCAGAGTTTGGGGTTGGATGTTATGCCATATGACATAACTATGGAAAACAGTTTAGGGCCCACATGGGCTCCATAGCATAAGCTTTGGAGTCACAGACTGGAATAACACAGGGAAGCCTCTGTCATCCTCACTCACATACACAATCACTCAGAGATTATGCAGTTCCTCCCTCAGGGATTGCCCTATTCTGGAATCCCAGTACTTTAGATTTTGGGAGGTGATCTGTCCATCCTTCCATCCGGAGACAGGCCTGACTGAGGACTTGGCACCAGGGCCTTACCTTTCCAGTGTCTTCTGGCACAGTTCAGTCCACCTCCCCACTGTGTCAGGCCAGGGTGTGAGGACATGACCCATGGGAACCACCTCAGAAGGAGGTCCCATTAAGAGGATGGATGGCACCCACCTTGTTCACTTGGAGATTGCCATTGGCCACACCCATCAGCCACAAGCCAGAGGCGCAATGGGCCTGCTCACTTTGGTTTCCTGGTCAGGGAACCAAATGTTGTGTCAGATGGAATGAAAACCCAAGTGTCACTCTGAGGGGCAGATGAACAAAGTTTTATTATGTGCGGGGTCAGAGGAGAATCAAGTCTCCAAAAAATCTGAGCACTGTGTTTTGGTTTTCATAAGTTTATATAGGAACTCTAAGCAGGCAAATTCCTAAGGAAGTGGGCAGACAGAATTACAAAAGCAAAAGGAGTGAGGTAAGTTTGTATTCCTAAGACAGACGGCTATTAGGGAGGAAAAGAGTCATTATCTGTTTAGAATTGTAAATTCCAGTTGAAAGGGGCAAGGGGAGAGTGCCTATTTTCCTAAGGATGTGGATTCCAGGGAGAAAAGGGAGGAAGGGAGAAAGTGATGGAGGGTTGTTTATTTTCCTAAAATTGTGGGTTTCTGCTGAGGGAGGTATTAGAGCCCCAGTACTTTCTTTATCAGTTTAATATGCATAATATATAAAGAACTGTTACAACACAAGAGCAAAAAGAGAAATAATCCATGGCAAAAGAATTGAATAAACATTTCTTCAAAGAAGATGTAAGAATGACCAAAAACACAGATAAGATTCTCAAAATCACAGGCCATCAGGGAAACGCAAGTCAAGACGACAGTGTGATACCACTTCACACCCACTAGGATTGCTATTACCTAAAAATTGGGAAAATAACAATATTGAAGAGGATTCAGAGAAATTGGACACCGTATTCATTGTTGGTGGCATTGTAAAATCGTAGAGCCCCTGTGGAAATCAGCTTGATAGTTCCTAAGATAGTGAAACATAGAATTGTTATATAATTTAGCATTTCCATTTCTTGGTATTACCCAAAATAATTGAAAATAGGGACATGAACAAATATTTGTATACCAATATTCATAGCAGGATTATTCACAGGAGCCAAAATGGGGAAGCAGCTCACATGTCCATCAGCAGATAAATGAATAAACAAAATGTGGAATAATGGAATATTATTCAGGCATGTAAAGGAATAAAGATCTGATTCATGCTACAATACTGATGATCATTGAAGACACCATATTTAGTGAAATAAACCAGACACTAAAAGATAAATATTTTTATCTTGGTTATATTAAATCCCTATTATATGCAAATTCATATAAATATTGACAGCAGATTATAGTTTACCATGGGTAGAGACTAAGAGAAAGGAAGGTTATTGATTATCAGGTACAGAGTTTCTGTTTGAGGTGATGAAAAGTTGGGGTAAGAGATGTTGGTGATGGTAGCACAATATTGTGAATATAATTACAATTATTGGTTTGTACACTTAAAAGTGGTTACAATGTAAAAATTTGAGCAGCACTTATACCACTACAAAATTTTTTTAAAAAATTAAATGCAAATTGATATGTGCCAGATATAAAGGAATTTAAATACAGTGTTTTAAATGGCCTGGCTAAGTTTTGAATGATTATACCACCCCAGAACCAATCTGCAAAGACTAGGGGAGCTTTATTTCTCATTCTCTTTCTCCATCTCTTTGCACTCTCACACTCATTTTATTCCTCATGTAGCAATCAAGAAAATCTGTCAAAACGCTAGATGAATATAGGTTAAAAGTACAGACTTGAGAGACAGCACATAACAAAGAATACAAAATTTACAAAAATAGTTCAGAAAGTCATTAAACAAACCATTATCAATAGCCTACATGAAGTTTACAAAAAACCTGTGGAGAGGGAAGAATCTGCTTTCCAGAGTTACCATACTTTAACATTCTAAGTTTCTACTTTTCAACTGAAAAAATATGAAGAATAATAAGAAGCTTCATAGCAGAGGAAAAAAAAACTGTACCTGAGGAACACACATTGGACTGACTAAGCAAGACTTTTGTCTCAAACATTCTAAAACTGACTGAAGTGATGAGAGAACAATTCTGTGATGTATATTAGAGTCACTAAGTGTACACTTTGAATGGATTACATAGATCATAGGCCTGTATTAGATGATAGACTGTGGTTAGTACAAATAGGAGAACATTTTGTCATCAAATATAACAAATGTACAATAAGAATACATGATGATAATTATAGGGTGGTTTATGGAAAAATACACCAAACGTATAATATAGACACTATTTAGCAGTAATATTATGATGAGGATTTTTCATCATTTGTAAAAAATGTTCCACAACAATGCAAGGTGTTGTTGGTGGAGTGAGGTATGGGAGTCCTATACATTACTGTATTAGTCAGCCAAAGGGGTGCTGATGCAAAATACCAGAAATTGGTTGGCTTTTATAAAGAGTATTTATTTGGGGTAGAAGCTTACAGTTACCAGGCCATAAAGCATTATTTACTTCCCTCATCCAAGTCTGTTGACATGTGTTGGAGCAAAATGACTGCCGACGTTCTGACTTTCTCTTCCCCTTAAGTCTCAATAGTCAGGCTTTCTAGATTTTGTCTCTCTCTATGGGGCTGATTCTCTTCAGGCTCTGCTGCTTTTATCTTTCAACAAGGCCAGCTGTGGACTGTCAGGTGAACAGCTCATCTCTTTTCCCAGGGCCTCCTCTCCTTCCTCAAGACCAAGTTCTTCTGTGTGCTTACTTCTGGGGGCTTCAGTTCAAAAACTCCATATCAGAACTCCGACTTTGTCCATTGCCATGTCTTTTATCTGTGAGACCCCACCCATCAAGAGGTGGGGGCTCAATGCTCTACAGACATGTCCCTATCAAAGTCCTAATCATAATTTAATCAATTAAAAGTGATACCTATGACAGACCAGTTTACAAACATAATCCAATAACTATTTTTGGAATTCATAAACAATGCCAAACACCTATAGTTCCACAAGATTGTTTTGTAAGTGCACAACTTTTCTAACTGAATAAAAAAATTAAAACTATAAAAGAAAAAGAAAGGAAATGATCAGACACCATAAACATACTAATACATGCATCATTGGAATCCCACAGGAGAAGAGAGCAATAAACTGCCAGAAAATTTTTTGAAGAAACAATGGCTGAAAGCTTCCCAATCTGATGAAGGATATGAATATGCAAATCCAAGATGCACAATGAACACCAAGCATGAAGATGCCCAGTGAACACCAAGCATGATAAACCCAAAAACATCTACAAGACACATTATTATCAAAACATTAAATGCCAAGGATAAAGATTGAATCTTCAAATCAGCAAGAGAGTATAGACATGTCACTTACAAGGGTTCCAATATAATTTAACATAAGATTTCTCAATAGAAATCATGGAGGTCAGAAGGCAGAGGAAAGACATATTTAGTGTTGAAAGAAAAAAAAATGTTATCCAAGAATAATTTAACTGGCAAAACTGTCCTTCAAATATTAGGAATATATTAATACATTTCTGAATAAACATGAAAGAGTGCATTACCACTAGGTCTCTTTTATTAGAAATGTTAAAGGGAACTCATCATTTTGAACAGAAAGGACAGTAGGCAATTACTTGAAGCTGTATGGAGAAATAAAGAACTTGACTGTAATTAGCTACAGATAAATGTAAATAACTCTATTATTGTTGCATTTTTCAATTTTAATACTATCATTTTAAGAAATATACTTTATTAGTGAAGTTGTGAACTTACAAATAGTCATGCACATGTGCATAATTCCCATACAACACGTCTCCTCCAACATGCTACATTGTTGTGGAACATTTGTTACAGATTATGAGATAATATCATCAGATTATTATCAATAACTATGGTTTATAGCATACATTTGCTATATTTTTTCCATACTCCCTATTATTAACACAGAACATCTTTGGCCTTGATGCAAGAATATTACAGGTTGATGTCTATAGGTTAGATTAATTATATTTTCCCTTGCTTTTCCACATTCTTAACACCTTTCAATAGTGATGTACAATTTTTCTAGTTCATAAAAAGACATACTTTTATTTGTACTATTAACCACAATTCCCATCCACCTCTGGGTTCACTATGTGATTCAATCCCTAGACAATTAACTAACTTTCTTTTAATTGACATTTACATCACTAGCTATCCTTTTTTCAGCCACAATCCCATTTATAAATATTCGGCATTTGTTTTACTCACTATAAGGTGTTTTCATCAACTCTATCCATTTACATATTTCTACAGGCAAGATAACTAAAATTTCTATATACATTAAGAATCAGTACCCATTCTCAGCCCTCTACTTATCTCCTAATAACCTCTACTCTGGGTTTTCACTCCATGCATTTATTCTTCATATTTAGATGATATTAGTTAGACCATGCAATAATTGACCTTTTGTGTCTGGCTTATTTCACATAGCATAATGTCTTCAAGGTTCATCCATGTTATCATATGTGGCCCAATTTCATTTCTTCTTGCAGCAGCATAGCATTCCATCATATGCATATACCACATTTTGCTTAGTCATTCATCAGTTGATGGACACTTGTGTTGTTTCTATCTTTGGCAATTGTGTATAATGCCACTATGAATGTCAGTGTGAAAATGTCTGCTTGTGTCACAGTTTTCAGTTCTTTTGCATATATTCCTAGTAGAGGAATTTCTGGATCATATAGCAGTTCTATATTTAGCTTCCTGAGGGTCTGCCAAACTGTCTTCCACAGAGGCTACACAATATCATATTCCCACCAACAGTGTAGAAATGTTCCTATTTCTCCACATTCTCTCCAACACTGATTGTTAATGGAAAACAGAAAGAAATAGTATGTCTTTAAGAAGTTTCTGAAGCAGTGAGTTATGATAGGAAAAGAATGTATGATCTTTGTCCAAGCAGAAAATTGCCAAGGACAGCACGTGCATACAGTGGAGGTGACCCAGGAGGTTCCCATGGCAGGTTGTCCATACTTACTAAGTAAAGATAAGTAGTTATACTAAAAATATAATCATGAATTAAACAAACACATGCACAGTAATGAATCATTTGTTTAACTTCTTTCAATAAAAACTAGGATGGGAAGCAAGCCAGGGCTCTTCTCCTTCACCGTGGAGGGTCCCCTGATCCCATCTTTCTTTCATATAAGGTCCCATTTCATTTCATCAGTGGCACCGTCTTCACAGTACCTGTTCCAAAATTTCAACAACTGTTACACGAACAGGGACCCGAAGGTGAGTTTTCTTCTTCTCCCATATCAGTGTCAGTGCCAGTGTCAGTGTCAGTGTCAAAATCAGAATCAGTGTCGCAGACCAGAGAGCACGGAAAGTGCAAACGTCAATCAGAGGGTAAGTTTTATTTCATTTCACCTCCAGAACACCAGGGTAATGGGGAAACAGCAGTCACATTTTGATGAGTATATCTCAGTGTTGCATAGGCTTTTAAAAAGTACGGGAGTTACTGTTAAACTTTCCTCTTTTGAAGAATTCTTCTATCTCCTTAGAAAACATTGTTACTGGTTTCAGCCTACAGGGCATAATGTTCTGAATTTAAAACAATGGAAATTAGTGATGAAAGCCTTATGGCGAGCTTATTAGAAGGGAGAGTCCATTCCTTTGCATGTTTGGTCTCTTTGCAATCTTATTACTCTGGCCCTTGAGTCTTTTCAGACAGAATCTAGTGAGCCCTCTGAAAATGCAGAGGCAGAGAATTCTATCTCTGATCATCTTGAGTCTGATTTACATCTGCATGTCAATGAATGTTCTGAAAATGACCATCCAGAGTTTCACACAGAGACTTGTGTTGCGGTGGCTACCACAATGGGTCACTACAGCACTTTTCAAGCTATTAATCACCCTTCAGCTCTAGCTGCAGACATTGATGTGCCTGAAGAAACTTCCCTTAACCCGAAATTTGTCCCAACTTTTAAACCTCAGTCAAGTTCACTAAACCCATTTTTTGAGCCATCTTTAGATCCTCCTAAATCATCTGTGAACATTCCTTTAACACAGACCGCACTCATGAAAAGCTTAGCACCAGCAAGTAAAGCAGGTGATCCTGAAGCTTTGCACCTTCGTTAAGGTCACAGAACATGTTTTAACTGTGGAAAGGCTGGTCATTGTCAAAAAGACTGTAAATAGCAGCCCTCTCCAACAGCACCACCTGTTCAAAATTCACAGTGGATTAATGTTAATTTCACCCCCACAAATTCTAGGCAAACTTATGCACTGCCACCTGGAGAAGTGAGGGCCTGGACTTTGCCACTACTGAAAAATTAATAGTTGAGAAACAAAATAAAGTCTGTATAGCCAATTCAGGAGTAAAAGGGACTATTCCAAAAAATTTCATGAGATTAATATTAGGAAGATCTAGCATTAGTTGCAAGGGCATCACTATTCGGCCAAAGAGTTAACTAAGATAAGGAAAACATTCCAGCAGCAACTTTGTAAACCTCCTCCTGTCTACATAATGATAAGAATGTGGGATGATAAAAGCTAATAAAATTAAACCACCAGAACAGTAAAAAACTTAGCAAAACAGTTTCCAGAAAAATTCTCAAAAAGCAGTAAAATCAAAGATGTATGTTTCTATTGATGTGTTGTAAGTTGTTTTGTGTTGTCTGTTCAGTGTCAGTATATATTTTGATACCTCCAATGGTAATATTAAATTGATAAATGAAAATTATTATAAAAGCTCTATTCAAATGTCCAAAATTAAATAAGCTCTTATGTTAATAACTAAATATGCATATTAATTTAAAATAATAAAGATAGTTATAACAAAATAATCATTATTCTAACATGTTTTTTTAATGTTGATGGTAACTGTATGTTGTTAGAAGTTTGCTTGGAAACAGTTTCCAAAATCATTGTGGTAACTTAAGTATGGAAGGTATATAGAATGTGGGGATTTTTTGTTGTTCTTGTTGTTCAATGTTGAATTTTTTTTTTGGGGGGGGGGAGCATGAACGCAGGCCCCAACTACCACAAATTATGCAGTCGAGTTTCCTGCATTTGAGGAAATCGCAGGGGTCAGCACATTTGGAGTGCAATGGATAAGCCTCGGCCTGGGAAAACAACCTTCATGACCATGGTATCTCACCTGCCAGGTAAGTATTAATGTTGAATTTTAATGACAGCATTTCATAATGATAAACTTAAAATTTCATTAATACACAAAGTTACTTTTTTTACAATTCTGTAGTCCTGGCCCCTTATGGCCATTCTACATCTTTAATCTTTATTTATTTATTTTTTTTAGTATTTTAAAAGATGCTTAGATTACATAAATTCTACACAAAAATGACAGGGATTCCCATGTTCCCCACCTCTAACACCTCCCACAACCTCCCATATAAACATCTTTCTTTAGTGTGGCACATCACCTGCAATGGATATACACATCATGGGGCTTTGCCACTAAGCATGGACCATATTTCACACTGTAGGCCACACGCTCTCACACACAGTTATGCATGATATATGCTGATGTAAAATGGCTTATATCTGCCATTGTAATGTCACTCAGGATAATTCCCTAGTTCCAAAAAAGCCCCTGTATTACAATGGCTTTTCCCTCTCCCTGCCCCAAAATTGTCCAGTGGCCACTGACTCCACGTCAATGTTGTAATTTCTTCCATTGCTTGAATCACAATTGTCTACAACAGAATACCAGTAAGTCCATTCTAGTTCACAGCTCTTCCCCCAATCCTGAAGAGTCTGGTATGGTGATGTTCTCTTCACCTCCAAGTGAGAGGGGCCTTATATTCCATGGATAAGATGGATGGGATGATCCTGTCTGCAAATGCAGACTCTCTCCATTCCCTGGGATGACCATTATCCATCACCATCTCCTCGCCAGGTGTCTTGGGTGAGTTCATTGAGCTGTAGAGTAGGAGTTGCAGATCCACTGAGATCCCAGGCACAGCTAGCACATGGGCAGGCCAAAGGCTCCAGTTTCTGGTATTAAACCTACAAACTCCAGCAAGACATATAGGTTTGAATCGAAGGGACTGATGAACCATGTGCAGAGAGGACTAATTTGAGTCCAACTCTGTCACTCTCAGGAGCACAGATTCCAAAGTAGAGCTCACTGATAAGGTATCAATCTCTGGACCTATCCCCACTTATAAAGAACCTGGGTGTCTCCAGAGCCCTCAGGAGACCCTCTGTTTGGGGCGATATCCACTTTGGTGTTCTATGAGATCCTACTGAGTGCATAAGCGTTACCTCTGGGATGACCTCCTGACACTCTTTGAAGTCTCTTAGCCATATGAACTCATTAGTCTTTACCTTTCCTCCCTTTTAGTCAAGGTCTTTTTCCTGCCATATTGCCAGTTGACACTTGGTATTAATCCCTCATTGCCAGGGAGGCTCATCCCCAGGAGTTATGTCCCATGCTGGGGAGAAGGTAATGCATTCATATGCTGAGTTTCTTTTAGAGAGAGGTCACATTTGATCAACAAGGAGCCTCTCAGGTGGCAACCCTTAGGCACCCATAACAGTAGGCTAAATTTCAATTACAAGAGCAGACACTACTAGGGCTAGTCATCAATAACAAGAACCTATTAGTGGACCACCGTACTTTGCCAGACACTGCCCCTGCACTTGGGGGACTGTTGCTGCTCCCTTAGAAAATGTGGCAGAGCTCTCCAGCCTGGGAATTCAGTATTTCCTCATTTATTGAGTGATTGCCTACCCACTGTAACCATGCCCCATCCCTTGATCATTTGAACAATTTTATATATCTTTCATGTATATTCGGGTGAACTTCCTCCCATGAAACTCCCATTCCTGACACCCCACACCAATGATCTTCTCCCACCCCCATTGTAACCATTCTGTGATCCAAACCTTCCTTAAAGATGAAGCCCATATAGTAACCAAATATAGTTAACAGGAAAATGAAATAATAAAGATACGTTTAAATGTAAGAGAGAAATACATGGAAACTTAAAAAAAAAAACTCTAAAAATAAAATAAAATAAAAGGATTGGGATATTCAAAAAATGGGAAAATCTAAAACAATAAAAAAATTAAATGTTTTTACTTTTATCACTGGATAATTGGGTGTCCTGTCTGTACCATGGCACTTTCCCCTTCTCAATCCCCAGTGTCTCACAATTTTTCATTTAATTTTCAAAGAAGGTTTAGGTCACAGCAGAGTCACACACAGAATATTAGAGATGTTCATATACCAACCCCCTTCCCTTTTCCTCACCCCATATTTAAACCTTTTTGTATGTGGATACTAACATTGTTATAACTCTTATACAGATATTGAAACATAGCTACTAAACATTGTCAATGGTATACAGTATAGTTTACATTTTAGACGGTACAATTTAATAATTTTTGATGATATTTACCATGTCTTGTGTCTATCCCTGTACGGTAATGAAGAACATTTCCCCTGACGACTAAATACACCCTGTATGATCTATTCTGTTCCTCCCTCCCCATCATTCTGGGGCACATGACACCCCCTTGTCTTGACTCATTGTATGACAAGATTCATAGTTACATGGAAGAAGAGGTCTTGACATACTGATTGTCCTCCCCTGTTAGGATCCACCCTTGCTCATAAGAGACGGCCACCTTTCTGTTTTTGGGTGAATAGGTCCTCCCAAAGATGGGGGTCTATCTCCTTCTAACTCAATGTGTGAGTGTCCACTCAATGACACAACATATTACGATAGGATGAACACTCACACACTCCCCAGAAGCCTACTGTGGATATGCCCCATCCTGAATGCCCCCTCCCCCACGAACACCCTAAACCAGTGACACTACCTTGTCATATTGCCATAAGAGCATTCCCACTCCTGCACTTTCAACCTCATACCCACAAATCCTGTTTTCACCTGGTCCCTTTCCCATATCTCCCCCCAGTATCATGGGTATTCTAACCTGCCCTTCCTAATCTACCCACCTGTCAACCCTGCACCACCAAACCCAGTAATATCACTACCCACCTGTCCAATCCTGCAATACACAACTATACTCTATCATTTTACCATAGATTATGTCCATATAGGTGATGGCTCACAACCTTCACTTCTCTTTCTCTCAATTGTTAACCTATATTTCAGACAATGGTTCTCAGAGAGTGCTCACTTTCCACAATTCAAATCAGTGAGGTCATGTATTGTTCATCCTTCAATGCCTGGCTTGCTTCACTCAACATAAGGTCTTCAAGATTCATCCATGTTATTCTGTGTGTTAGCACTTTATTCTTACTTACAACTAAGTAATATTCCATTGTATGTATATGCCACAGTTTGTTTATCCATTCATCTGTTGATAGGCACCGGGGTTGATTACAACTTTTGACATTATTGAACAATGCTGTTATGAAAATTGGTGTGCATATATATGTTCATGTCTTTGCTTTCAATTCTTCTCAGTATATACCCAGCAGTGGAATCACTGGATCATACGGAAGATCTATTATTAGTTTTCTGAGGAACTGCCAACCTGTCCTCCACAGTGGCTGGACCATTCCACAATCCTACCAGCAATGGATGAATGTTCCCATCCCTCCAAATCCTCTCCAACACCTATAGTCTGTTGTTGTTTTTAATAGCTGGCTTTCTAATGAGTGTAAGATGGTATATCATTGTAGTTTTGATGTGCATTTCCCTAATAGCTAGTGATGACAAGCATTTTTTCATATGCTTTTTAGTCTTTTGTATTTCTTCTTTTGAGAAGTGGCTTTTCAGGTCACTTGCCCATTTTTTAAATGCGTTGTTTGTCCTTTTGTTTTTTAGGTGTAGGATTTCTTTTTATATGCAGGATATTAGGCTCCTTTCAAATATATGGTTGTCAAATATTTTCTCCCATTGGGTAGGCTGCCTTTTTGTTTTCTTGTTAACATCCTTTGAATGTAGAACTTTTTAATTTTGAGGAGATCCCATTTACCTAATTTTTCTTTTGCTTCTCAGGCTTTGGGTGTGAAGTTCATGAAACCATCTCCTATTAAAAGGTCTTGTAGCTGCTTCCCTACATTACCTTCCAAGGTCATTATGGTTTTGGCTCTTATATCTAGATATTTGATCCCTCTTGAGTTGGATTTGGTATAAGGTGTGACATTGTGTTCCTCTCTCAATCTTTTGGATGTGGATATCCAGTTTACCAAGCACCACTTTGTAAAGAGGCAATTTCCTCCCAATTAGTGGGATTGGTGGCCTTTTCGAATATCAGATGATTGTATATGTGAGGATCTATATCAGAACTTTCAATTCAGTTCCATTGGTCAGTATGTCTATCCTTGTGCCAATCCCATGCAATTTTGTGCACTGAAGCTTTGCAGTATGTTTTAAAGTCAAGCACTGTGATACTGCCAACTTCATTTTTCTTTTTCAATATGTCTTTGGCGATTTGGGGCCTCTTACCCTTCCAAATATATTTTGCAGTTAGTTTTTCCAGTTCCTTAAGAAATACAGTGTTGATTTTTATTGAGATTGCATTAAATCTTTAGATTAATTTGGAAAGGATAGCTATCTTGATGATGTTTAGTCTTCCTATCCATGAACAGGGAATATTCTTCCATTTATTTAAGTCTTCTTTGATTTCCTTTAACAGTGTTGTGTAGTTTTCTGTGTATAAATCCTTTGCATCTTTAGTTAAATTTATTCTTACATATTTGATTCTTTTAGTTATTATTGTAAGTGGTATTTTTTTCTTGATTTCCTCCTCATATTGATCATTATTGGTGTACAGAAATCCTACTGATTTTTGAGCATTGATCTAATCACCTACAACATTACTGAACTCCTTTATAAGTTCTGTAAGCTATGTTGTAGATTTCTCAGGGCTTTCTATGTATAAGATCATATCATCTGCAAATAATGAAATTTTTACTGCTTCTTTCCCAATTTGTATGCCTTTTTTATCTTTCTCTTGCCTAAGTGCTCAAGCAAGTACTTCTAATACAATCTTAAATAGGATTGGTGATAGTGGGCATTCTTGTCTGTTCCTGATCTCAGAAGAAAGGCTTTTAGGATTTCAGCATTGATGATGATGTCAGCTTTGGGTTTCTTGTATGTACCCTTTATCATATTCAGAAAGTTTCCTTCTATTCCTAACTTTTGCAGTGTTTTTATCAGGAAAGGATGCTATATTTTGTTGAATGCTTTTTCTGCATTTTTAGAGGAGATAATGTTATTTATTTTCTTTCAATTTGTTTTTGTCATGTGTTACATTGACTGATTTTCTTATATTCAACCACCCTTGCAACCCGGGATGAAACTCACTTGGTCATGGTGTATAATTCTTTTGATATATTGTTGAATGCAAATAGCAAGTATTTGTTGAGGATTTTAGCATCTAGGTTCATTAGAGAAATTGGTCTGTAATTTTTTTTCTTGTGGTATTTTTTTTATCTTTGGTATTAAGGTAAGGTTGGCTTCATACAATGAGTTAGGCAATATTTCTTCTACTTCTATTTTTTGGAAGAGCTTAAGCAGGATTGTTGTTAACTCTTTTTGGAATGGTTGGTAGCATTCAGCTCCAAAGCCATCTTGTCCTGGGCTCTTCTTAGTTAGGAGGTTTTTGATGAATGAGACTGTCTTTTTACTTGTAATTGGACTGTTGAGCTCGTCAATTTCTTCTTATGTCAATGTAGGTAGTTTGTGACTATCTAAAAATTTGTCCATTTCCTCTAAATTATCATTCTTGTTGTCATATAATTTTTGAAAGTATCCTCTTATGATACTCTTTATTTCTGTAGTGTCAGTAGTGACATCCACTTGCTTACTCCTTATTTTGTGTATTTGCATCTGTTCTTTCTTTTTCTTTGTCAGTCTGGCAAAGGGTTTCTCAATTTTATCGATCTTGTCAAAGAACCAGCTTTTGGTTTTGTTTATTTTTTCTAGTGCTTTCTTATTCTCTATTTCATTTAGTTCTGCTCTAATCTTTGTTATTTCCTTCTTTGCCCTTCCTTTAAGTTTAGTTTGTTGTTGTTTTTCCAATTCCTCCAGGTGTGCAGTTAGATCTTCAATTTTAGCTCTTTCTTCTTTTTTAATATGTGTATTTATGGTTATGAACTTCCCTGTCAGGATGGCTTTGACTGCATCCCATGGTTTTGATATGTTGTGTTGTCATTTTCATAAGTTTCTAGGTAGTTACTGATTTCTTTTGAGATTTCCTCCTTGACCCACTGTTTGTCTAAGAATGTATTGTTTAACTTCCATATCTTTGCACATAATCTGTTTCTCTGGCCCTTAGTGCTTTCCAATTTTATTCCATTGTGGTCACAGAACTTACTTTGCATAATCTCAATCTTTTTTTAATTCATTGAGAGTTGTTCTGTGGCACAGCATGTGGTCTATCTTGGAATATGATCCATGCACACTCGAGAAGAATATAAATCCTGATGTATTTGGGTGTAATGTTCTGTATATGTCTATTAGATCCAGGTGCTCTAATGTATTATTCACAGTCTTTGTTTCTTTATTGATTGTCTACCTAGATGTTCTTACTAATGGTGATAATGGTGTGTTGAAGTCCCCCAATATAATTGTAGAGGCATTTATTTCTCCACTTAGTTTTTCCAGTGTTTGCCTCATGTATTTTGAGACACCCCGATTAGGTGCATAAATGTTTATGATTGTTCTTTCTTCTTGAGAGATTACCCCTTTTTCTAATATATAGTGTCCACCTTTGTCTCTTACAACACTTTTGCATTTAAAGTCTATTTTGTCTGATATTAGGATAGCTACTCCTGCTCTTTTTTGGCTAATTTTGCTTGTAAAATTATTTTCCAACCATTCATCTTCAGCCTCCTTGAATCCATGGGTTGAAGGTGGGTTTCTTGTAGACAACATATAAATGGAACATATTTTCTTATCCATTATGCCAATCTGTATCTCTTGACTGGTGAGTTTTGTCCATTAACATTCAGTGTTATTACTCACAACGAATTTCTTACTTCAGCCCTATTTTCTTTGTGTTAATGTATGTCATATGTTGTTTTTATTTCTCTTTTTGTCTTTTTAGTTGTTCTTACACTCTCCTCCAACTCTCTCTCTCTTCCGTTTTTTCCTTTCAACCTGTAGAATTTCCTTTAGTATTTCTTGAAGTGCAGGTTTCTTATTGGCATACTCTCATAATTTCTTTTTATCTGTGACTATTTTAAACTCTCCATCATTTTTGTATGCCAATTTTGCTGGATACAGGATTCGTAGCTGGAAGATTTTTTCTTTTAGCACTTTGACTATGTCATACCACTGTGTTCTTGCCTCCATGGTTTCAGATGAGAAATAAGCACTTAATCTTATTGTGCTTCCCTTGTATGTGATGGTTCTCTTTTCTCTTGCTGCTTTGAGTATTTTTTCTTTGTCTTGAGCATTGGACATTTTGAAAAGTATATATATTGGAGTTGGCCTGTTGGGATTTATACTGTTTGTGGTGTGCTGTGCTTCCTGGACATGTACATCCATCTCTCTCAATAGGGTTTGGAAGTTTTCAGCCATTGTATCCTTCAACACTCCTTTTGTTCCCTTTCCCTTCTCTTCTCCTTCTGGGATGCCTATAATGTGTATCTTTGTGCATTTTGTGTTGTCAGTTAAATTTCTGCGTCATTGCTGGGTTTTTTCTACCTTTCTATCTATCTGTTCTACTATCTGTTTGATTTCAGATGTATTGTCTTCCACATCACTAATTCTTTCTTCTGCCTATTCAAATCTGCTGTTATGTGAATCCAGCTTCTTTTTGATATCTTGGATTGTGCCATTGATCACCATCTTATCTGTTATCTTTTTATATCTCTTTATATTTTCTTCAGTATTTTGTCCCAGTGTCTTCTTAATATCCTTAATCTCTTCCTTTACTTCATTAAGTTGGTCAATGATATTTGTTTGGAAAGCTTTGATTAGTTGTTTGATGTTCTGCTTCTCTTCCTGGTTTTTAGTTTGTTCATTGCAGTGGTCCATTTCTTCCTGTTTCGCAATGTGGCTTGTAATTTTTTTTATTGCTCTATAGTCATCATTTTATCTTGATTGGTTTATTCAGTTGATTAGCTTCTCTCTCTGCTATACAGTTTTATTTAGCTGGTGGTTCTGTTTGTTTGTTAAGTTCTCTCTTTGACAATTTCTTCTTTTTTTTTCCTTGTTTCTTTCTATGTTCCCTTGAAGGCAAAAGATTAAGACCAGAGGAATCAAAAGACGTGAGAAAGGAAGAATAATAATAGTAATATTGATAGAAGTTAAAAGAGGGGCCATCTAAGACTTAGTAACTCAAATATTTAACTCCTGTATGCAGTATAGAGCAATTGGAAAAAATGTAGAGTACCTACAATGGGCTGGGAAACCAAATAGAGGAAAATATGTATAATGATTCAGAAGACCAGAATGATGAGGAATGAGAGAAAGAGTAAAGAAAGGGTTTTTAGGAAAGAGTTAATAATAATAAAAAAGGAAGAAAACAGAATAGATAGAATAGAAATTGACACCCTTGAAGTTGTGGGCTAATGAAAAAAGTTAGTATGTAAGAAGTACAACAGAAAGCAGAAGGCAGAAAGATGAAGGAAGCAAAAGCAAAAGTGTTGGGAGAAAAAATCAATATAGACAGAGAATGGGAAAGGACAGAAGAAGAAGCACAGCAAAGAAGAGAAGCCAGCAGCACCTAATTAAAAAAAAAGAAGAAGAAAAAACATGTGGGGGAGGAAAGAGAAAAGAAAAACTAGAGACAACAAATAAACAAAGAAAATCCAAACAACCACACAAGCAAGCAGACAAACAAAGCCAAGGATGACCAGTGTTCCTTATTGTCCCCTTGTGGAATCTCTCAGCCTGCTTGTGTTCATCAATCAATTGCCCTGCAAAGCACTATTTGCAGGTTTTGAAGTAGATGTTAGCGATTAAACTAAGGTAAAAATAAATCTTTTTCTTTTTTTTTGGCAAAATTAGGGACCCAAAAGATGGCCTTTTCTGACCAACCCCTTCACTGAGGGGACCCTAAATAGGCTCCTGGAAACTAATCAAGCACTTCCCACTTCCTGACCTTCCCAGGGGAGGTGAAGCTCTGATGCTTGTCAGTGCAGAAAAATATAATTGGCTGACTCTGAGCTCTCTGGAGCCAAGCGTCGGTATGACCAGGCTGTTAGGTAAATCAGGCTTCCACAGCAGATTCACTTCTCCCCTCAGCCGGGTGCCACTTCAAGCTGGCTCATTTGCTCCCCAAAGCTTTGAGGGGGTTCAGGCAACCAAACCCACAGAAAGGAAACCCATCTCTACCTCCTGTCAGAACCCTCCCACTCTCGGAGAATGCTCACTCTCACTGGGATGCCGGCAGGATTCGGGGTGTATCCCTTGGCAGCTAAGTAGATCTACCTTCCTCAGCATATTCACGACTCCCCTCAGCCTGGTGCCACTTCAAGCCAGCTATTTTGTTCCCCAAATCTGTAAGGGTTTCCAGGCAGCCAAATCCACAGAAAGGAAACCCTTCTTGACCCTCTGCCAGAACTTTCCCACTCTCAGAAAATGCTCCCTCTCACTGGGTTGCCAGTGGTAGTCATGGTTTATCCCAGCCTTTTTCCCTGAGTGTGGGGCTCAGCCATCTGTGTCAACTACCACAGGCAGGAGAAAACTCACAAATCTTTCTTAAGCAATCCACCTCACTGTCCAGCTCCCTCCAGAGAGAAGTCCCCAAGGTTTCACTCTGTGTGCCCCCATCACTGATCCACGGGCAGGATCCTGTCCCCAATCAGCCTTCCTTCAAGAGTGAATTAGTGAGTGCCCTCCTAAACCAATGCCATCTTGCTCACTCCTCAGAATGCACTTTTACTATTAAGGAAAAAGAAAGTAATTTTATCATAAGATAAAATGACTAGTTGTTAAAACAAAGTTAAAGTTTTATTCTTTCTCGAAGATTCTCAAGTCATTAATCCATTTTAAATAATCAGTATGCAAAAAAGAAAGTGTGTTTTATCAAAGTATCTTCTTATACTTTAAACTTATTGTTTCCTTGGAGAAACAAATTTTATCACTTTTAAAAAAACATAATGTTCAAACCTGCTTTCTCAAAGTCACATCCTGAAAAGCAGTTTTTTATTTCAAACTGTTACAAATGATTTGGTCCTTAAAAAGGTAAAACACTAAAAATACTTAAATTCATTTGATATATTATAAGTTGAATGAATTATTTAAAACTTTTGTACAATTAAAAGAAATTTTCTAATCTTATGATAATTAAAGTTGTATGAGTAGAAAGTTCATATAAATACTTAAAAAATATATAAAATTCCAGAAAATTTAATAATGTTTCAGTA
This sequence comes from Cabassous unicinctus, assembly GCA_029593785.1. Taxonomy (NCBI): domain Eukaryota; kingdom Metazoa; phylum Chordata; class Mammalia; order Cingulata; family Chlamyphoridae; genus Cabassous; species Cabassous unicinctus. The sequence continues at coordinate 36,726 of JAQZBX010000103.1, read as the reverse complement.
TAATATTAGATAAAAGTATAATGTTATTAATCATAATTTTAATTATTTTAAAATAATTATATGTGTCACCAAAACTACCTCTCTGCCTAAAAATCAAAAGGCAGATGCTTTAACTTAAGTTTATATTATTTACCCCACCTCTGCTAAAGAAGCAGGTCTATATCTGCAAAGAGAAAGCAGCCATTAGGGGCTGCCAGCTGTAGTCCATAATAGTAAATTATAGTAAATTAAAATAACACCACTGCAATATGCAGCAGTCCCCAATATCATCAGTTTGTTACAAAAAATTAATCTTCTTAAGTCAAGCCAGCGCACATTCCCCTTCCAGTATAATAGCCAACAATAAATCAAGTTTATATTCAAAATTTGTTTTTACCAATGTCTCAGACTATACAAATAAAGAAATTAAGGTCATCTATTCATGCTATTAAGAATCTTAAATGCATAAGAAATAAAAGTTTGTTCATTGGATGTCTGCTAGTTAAAACTCTTATTATTGTTTGTTGTTACATAATCTATTGTAGTTATGGATTATGTATAACATACTTAAATACTAATCAAAACTTTAGTACAATGCATTGCATACTTAAGTAATTTAATAACTTGTATGTTACACATTAATGTATTTTATTAAATGTATATGTAAAGCTCTTGTTTTGAGTTTGGACAGTCCTGAAACCGAATGTATTAAGCAAAAGTTTGATGAGTACTGCACAAACGTAAAAGTAAAGCATCATGCAGAAAACTTTGTTAATCAACAAACCAATGTCTTACTAGTTAACACTTTTCATATTTCAGCAAAAATAGTAAAAATTAAAATAGTAAGCACTTCAAGGATATTTTGTAACAAATTAAAAAAGATAAAGTGCATTTCAAAGGGTGTTGAATTCCTCCCTGGAGGAGCTGCCCACTCTCCCAGGGATTGATGAATAAACCTTAAAATATACTGCCCAAGGAGTTTTGTGTCCCTTCCTGGGGAGGCTGGCCCCTTCCTCAGGAATTAACAAAATACTCATAAGTTGGCATCTACAGTATCAAATTCATTAATCCTCAACAGAGTCAACCAAAACTCTAGTATCAGTTGATAATTCAACACTCCCCAGATAAAAGCTAAATATTGGTAAGTATATATATAAAACTGCTCTATTTATCTGTCATTCTGTGACTTTGTTCAATATTAACTTACTCTTTTAATTAATTATGTTATTCATTTTTCTCACTCTGATTGCCAGTATAAGCTTATTAAACTAAATATACATATTAACATTTATCTTGTATCTACCCAGGACTCTAGCCAACAATAAGCCAAGTATATCAGTGTATCCTCTGGTTTGGTAAGTATGTAAATGCATGTGTTCATATCATAAAAGATTGGAATGTGACAGTTAAACCCCTGTTTATAAACAATCCTTCACTTATTTTTTATTCTTCCAATTATTAACAAATATACACTAAGTAAATATCAATAAAAGGTCTTGTTACAAGACATGTTCAATAAATCCACCATGTGTCAATATTCTGGGCTTTATGCCCTACTAGTTCTGCCTTCCCACAAGCATGTATTTATCTTCATTACAGTCCCCTCAAAAACAATTTTAACACAACTCTATAAACATCTCCAAAATTCTCTTACCCAAGCAAATAACCCCAAGGTTCAATCTATTGTTGAACAAAGTAATTACATTCTGAAATTAATGTTACAAAAACAAAAAAGGGGGAAATGGTGAAGTGTGTGAATGATTATATCAAGCATTATTTACAATAAAATTTCTAAACCTAAAGTCAGAATCAGATACATCAGCAGCAGAGTGTTTCTGGCAAAAATCAGGCAAAAATACAAAAACAGATATTAGACAACCAGTTTATTGGAAGAATGAAGATAATAATCAATGGGAGAAGGCAGAAGTTAAGTTAGGATATGGGGTTGAGGTTTTGCTCTTATCACTACAGATAAAGGAGACCAGCTTTGGGTCCCATCCAGATGTCTGAAACCTAGACATGAACAACAAGAAAAGTCAAAATGATAAGGAGCAGCATTTGACTGAGTAACCCCAGCAGTCTTCTACTCCCACCTGGGGTCATCTAAAGAAGCTAACACAAGAAGCAGAAAAGATGGTAACTTCTAAAAGGGAAAATCTCACTCTAACACAGTTATTCCTTGCTATGCTTACCTTGACCACCACAGCAGTAAGTAGTGCACCTTCACAAAATTAAACATATTGGGCTTATATTACTAATCCACCCCTTCTGGAATTGTTGACCTAGGGGGACAAATCCTACTCTGTTTTTATTAATCAGTCTTTTCATTTTCCTGGGCCCATTGATTCTTGCCTTACTTTAAAACCTTAAGAGGAAGGGAAATTTATTGAAAATTTAACCTTGCCTTTTCTTGAACAATCCTTCTACATAGTATCCATCGATCCATGCCCCAAAATCACAGTATGGTTTTAACTGAGAGAAATCTAACTGAAATTTATATTCTTATATTCCCTTCTCTACCCTATCAACCAAAAGATATGATAAATCATAGATGTCCAGTATCAAATAGACTATAAAGTGATAAATGGCATATATGCCATGGCACTTATGAGGTTGTGCTCTTTAATGATTCCTATGAAATTGTAAAGGATTGGGCCCTTATAAGGAAAACAAAACCTAATGTAAACACAACCACAAATTGGACAATTAATAATTCAACAAAAACAACTAATGAAAATGATCCTTATTTTTGGAATATGTGTCACTAAATTGGACTCATCAGGGAAGATTTATCCCACAATTTTGGGATGATGCAATTAATAAAACTCAAACCTATTTATGGAAGGACTTTTTAGGAATCGGACCTACTTTTGAGTGGCAAGGCAATAAAACCAAATCCAACATATCCTTGGTAAAAAAGTCAACTCAGTTTTTGAATGTTTGTGTAAGAGACTTAGTAGTGTTTGTTATAGGAGCGGTCACAATAACACATAACAATATTAGTTGCCTCAATTGTTCCCTATATACGTGTATAAAAATTCCTACATAAAAGAAAATCATACCCTCTTTTTAGTTTGTAGATGAAGAGGATTATGGCTTCCAGTTCAAATGTCAAGATATTGGAAACAATCCCCAGAATGCCAAATTTTATGGTATTTTCTTGATCATTATTTAAAAAGAACAAAGAGAGTAATAGGTCTGATTATCATGGGAATATTAGGTTAAATTGGAATTATTAGTGATGCAGCAGTTGCTGGTTCTGCCTTACCTCAAGGAGTACAAACACAACAATATATTAAAGAATGGAATAAAAATGCAAGTGAGATGTGGCATAGTCAATCACATATAGATCTACAGTTATATAATAGAATGAATGATTTAGAAACTGCAATAGTACATTTAGGAAATCAAATATATAATTTAAACTTGTTAAGAAGTCTTAAATGTGATTAGAATGAATGCACTTATTGCATTACTCCCTTGCCATATAATGATAGTGAACATGATTGGGAAGAAGTGAAAAATCATTACATAGGATATAAACATAATATTTCCTTAGTTATTCTTGAATTACAAAAGAAGACATTGAGTATGTCTCAAAATGAATTGCAGTAAACACCAGGTGCTGAATTTTGGAATGAGCTATTCCAAAATTTGAATACAATAAAATATCATTAGGAAAATCAGAGGGCCTATGGTGATAGGAGCCTCACCCCTCCTATGGGAGGGCAACTGTGGAGATAACTGCTTTGTTTCCCATGAGTCGTCCTGTACAGAGATCAGCAATTGTCAGAATCCTAGTATTTTTACAAGCCATCTTTAAGACACAAGAATTCTAAAATTAAGCTATTTTAGTAATAAATTAAAAAGGGGGAAATGATGGAGAACAGAACAAAACAGTATGCCTTTAAGAAGTTTCTGAAGCAGTGAATTACGATAGGAAAAGAATGCATGATCTGTGTCCAAGCAGAAAACTGCTAAGGACAATACGTGCAAACAGTGGAGATGACCCAGACAAGACACATCGGTTCCCACGATAGGTTCTCAGTAGTTACTAAGGAAAGATAAGTAGTTATGCTAAAAATATAATCATGTATTAAACAAACACATGTGCATTAATGAATCTTTTGTTTAACTTCTTTCAATAAAAGCCTGGATAGGAAGCAAGTGAGGGCTCTTCTCCTTTACGGTGGAGGGTCCCCTGACCCCATCTTTCTTTCATACAAAGTCTCATTTCATTTCATCCAAGGCACTGTCTTCACAGTACCTGTTCCAAAATTCCATCACATTGTTTTCTCTCTCTCTCTCTCTTTTTTTTTTTTTATAATGGCCAGATTTGCATTTCCCTAATAGCTAGTAATAGTAAACATCTTTTCATGTGCTTTTTGGCCATTTGTATTTTGTCTTTGGAGAAATGTCTGTTTAAGTCTTGCCCATTTTTAAATTGACTTGCTTACTCTATTAGTGTTGAGTTATAAAATCACTTTACATAAAATAAAAATTAAACCGTTATTAAATATGTGAAATCCAATCATTTTTCTTGCATTGGGTGGGTTGCCTTTTTACGTTCTTGACAAAGTCCTTTTAATCTCAAAATTGTTTAAGTTTGAGGAAGTCACATTTATTCATGTATTCTTTCATTGCTTTTGATTTCAGTGCAAGGTTTAAAAATCCATCACCTACCACAAGGTTTTCTAAGAGCTTTTTGGTTGTAGATTTTATAGATAGGTCTTTGATCCAGTTTGAATTAATTTTTGTGTAAGGTGTGAAATAGGGGTTCTCTTTCTTTCCTTTGGCTATCGATATCCAGTTCTTCCAGCACCATTTAATGAAGAGAATGTCTGCCCCAGCTGGGTAGGTTTGATAGCCTTGTCATAATTACTTAACCATAGATGTGAGAATTTCTTTCTAAACCATCTATTCTGTTCCACTCATCTATATATATATATATATCTTTATGCCAGTACCATACTGTTTTCACCACAGTAGCTAGGTAATAAAATTTAAATCTGGAAGTGAGATTTCTCCACCTTTGATCTTCCTTCTAAAGACATTTCTGGCTATGCAGGGCCCCTTATTCTTCCAAGTAAATTTGATAATTATGTGTTCTATTTCTTTAAAAACAGTTTGTAGAACTTTCATTAGGAGGGAGTTCATTGAATCTGTATATCAATTTGGATAGAATTGACATTTTAACAATATTTAGTTTTTCAGACCATGAGCACAGAATTTTCTTCCATTTATTTAGGTATTTTTATTTTATTTTTTATGCATTAAACAAATCAATTTGACTGATATATATTAATAAAGCATACAGATCATCCAAAGTGTCTTTTTAAATTTCTTTTAAAAATGCATTGTAGTTTTCTGAATAAAAGTGCCTTATGTTCTTGGTGATGTTTGTTCCTAAATATTTGATTTTGTCATTATTGTAAATGGAATTTTTTCCTGAGTTCCTCCTCAAATTGTGCTTTGCTAGTATATGGAAAAACTACTGATTTTGTGTATTAATATTAGATCCTTCCATTCTTCTGAAATAATTTATTAGCTCTAGCAACTATATTGTACTTTTTGGGACTTTCTAGGTATAGGATCATATCATCTGTGAATGGTGAAAGTTTTAATTCTTCCTTTCTGATTTAGATGTCTTTTATTTCTTTTCTTACATGATTGCTCTAGCTAGAACACCTAGCACTATATTGGACAACAGTGGTGGCAATGGGCATGCTTGTATTGTTTCAGATCTCAATTGAAAAGCTTTCAGTCTTTCACTATTGAGTACAATACTAGCTGTGGGTTTTTCATACATTGCATTTATCATGCTGTGAAAATTTCCTTCAGTCCCTATCTTTTGTAGTGTTTTTATCAAAAAAAAAAAAAAAGATGTTGTATTTTGTCAAATGCCTTTTCTGTGTCAATCAATTGGATCCTGTGATTTTTCTTCTGTGACTTATTAATGTAAAGTGTTATGCTGATTGATTCTCTTGTGTTGAACAATGCTTGCTATTTGTTCTTGTGTTGAACAATGCTTGCTATTTGTTGAACAACGGTATAAAACCACTTGATAATGATGAATAATTCTTTTAATGTATTGTTGGGTTTGATTAGGAAGTATTTTGTTGAGGATTTTCACATCTCTATTCACTAGTGAAATTAGTCTGTAAATTTCTTTTTTTTCATAATATCTTTATCTGGCTTTGGTATTTGGCTTCATAGAATGAATTTGGTACTGTTATTTCATGTTCAATTTTTTGGAATGTTTGAGTAAGTTTGGTATAAAATCTTCTTTGAATGCTTGATAGAATGCATTAGTGAAATCATCTGGTCCTGGGCTTTTCATTTTGGGGAGTTGTTTCATGACTATTTCCATCTCTTTACTTGTGATTGTTTTGTTGAGGTCTTCTATTTCTTCTAGGGTCAATGTAGGTTGCTTGTATGTTCCTAAGAATTTTTCTTTTGCATTTACATTGTCTAGTTTGTTGGTGTACAGTTGTTCATGGTATCCTCTTTTGATCTCTTTGACTTCTGTGGAGTCAGTAATAATGTCCCCATTTTCATCTTTTATTTCATTTATTTGCATCATCTCTCATTTTTTCTTTGTCAGTTTAAGGGGTGACAATTTTATTAATCTTCTGAAGAACCAGCTTTGGTTTTGTTAATTGTCTCTAATTTTTTCAGTTTAATCAATTTCATTTATTTCTATTCTGACCTGAGTTACCTCATTCCTTCTGCTAACTTTGGAAATAGTTTGCTGTTCTTTTTCTAATTCCTCCAGCTGTGAAGATAGGTCATTGATTTTAACTCTTTATTCTTTTTTAATGTAAGCATGGAAGGCTATAAATTTCCCTCTCAGCACTGTTTTTGCTGAATCCCATCAGTTCTGATATGCTGTGTTCTCATTTTCATTCATCTTGAGATATTTCTTGATCTCTGGAAAATTCTTCTTTGACCAATGGATTTTTTAAGAGTATGTTGTTTAATCTCCATATATTTGTCACTTTTCACAAATTCCACCTGTTGTTGATTTCCAACTCTATTCCTTTCTGATCAGAGAAAGCACTTTGAATGATTTTGATCTTCTTCAATTTATTGAAGTCTGCTTTGTAACCCAACAAATGTGTACCCTAGAGAAAGATTCATTAGCATTTAAGAAGAATGTGAACCCTGCTGTGTTAGGATGCAACATTCTGTATATATCTATTAGATTTAGGCCATTTATCATATTATTCAAGCTCGCTGTTTCTTTTTTTTTTAATAATATATTTTTAAAAAGATATTTAGATTACATAAATGTTACATGAAAATTATAGGAATTCCCATATGCCCCACTTCCTACCCCTCCCATAACCTCCTACATAAACATCATTCATTAGTGTGGCACATCACCTAAAATAGATATACACATCCTGGGGCATTGCCATTAAGCATGGAACATAGTTTACATTATAGACACACTCTCTCCCACACAGTTCTGCCTGTTATATGATGATATAAAATAGCCTATATCTGTCATTGCAATTTCACTCAGGATAATTCCCAAGTCCCAAAAAAGCCCTTGTATTACAACTGCTTATCGCTCTCCCTGCATCCAGTGGCCACTGGCTCCACATTAATGTTGTAATTTCTTCCATTTCTTGAATCACAATATGTCTATAACAGAATACCAGTAAGTGATCTCTAGTCCATAGCTCTTCCCCAAATCCTGAGGAGTCTGGGTGGTGATGTCCACTCCACCTCCAAGTGAGAGGGTGCTTATATGCCATGGATAAGATGGATGGGATTATCTTGTCTGCAGCTGCAGACTCTCTCCATTCCCTGGGATGGCCGTTGTCCATCATCATCTCCCCACCAGGTGTCCTGGATGAGTCCATTGAGCTGTAGAGTAGAAGTTACAGCTCCACTGAGATTCTGGGCCTAGCTGGCACATGGACAGTCCAAAGACTCCAGTTGCCATTTCTTTTTTGACCCTCCATCTACATGTTCTGTCCAATACTGAGAGTGGTATATTGTAGTTTCTTATTATTACTGTAGAGACATTTATCCCTTCAATTTTGCCAGTATCTGCCTCATGCAATTTGGAGCATCCTAGTTAGGTCCATAGAAATTTATTATTCTTATTTTTTCTTGATGAATTGATACTTTTATTAATATATAATGTTCTTCATTGTCTATGGTAAGAATTTTCCTTTTAAAGACTATTGCATCTGATATAATTATAGCTACCCCAGCTTTTCTTTTTTGCTGTTGTTGTTACTACATGCATGGAATAACTTTTTCCAGAGTTTCGCTTTGAAACTATTGTTTACTTTGGGTCTAAGGTGAGTCTCTTTTAGATAGCATATAGATGCCTCATATTTTCTTATCAGTTCCACCAATGTGTTTCTTATGATTGTGGAATTTAAACCTTTAACTTTCAATTTTATTACAGTAAAGTTAGTTTTTATTTTACCCAATTTGAACTTTGAAATTTATATGTCATATTTTATTTTCACACCTCTTTTAACACTTTTAGTTATTTTTACTGATGTAATCATCATTTCTTATTTCTAGACTGTCTTCCAATCCTCTCTCTCCTGTCTTTTCTTTTCAGGATGTAGCACTCTCTTTAATATTTCCCCTAAAGCTGGTCTCTTGGTTACAAACTCTCAGTCTCTGTTTACCTATGAATATTCTAAACCTATCCTCATTTTTGAAAGACAGTCTTGCTGGATATAAGATTCTTGGTTGGCAGTTAAATTTTCTTTTCCAATACCTTATATATATCATACCACCACCATCTTACTTCCTTAATCTTATTGGGTGTCCTTTGTATGTGATGCATTGCTTTTCTCTTGCTGCTCTCAGAATTCTGTCTTTGTTTTGGCATTTGACATTCTGATTAGTATTTGTCTTGGTGTTGGTCTATACAGATTTATTTGAATGGGAGTATAATGTGCTTCTTTGACATGAATAGCTATATACTTCAATAAGTTTGGGAAATTTTTTACCATTATTTCTTCAAATATTCCTTCTGCCCCATTTCCCTTCTCTTCTCATTCTCTATGTATGTTTGAATATCTTTGTGTTATTTAGTTCCCTGAGACTCAGGTAAATTTTTTTCCATTGTTTTCTTCATCTATTCTGTATGTTGACTTTCAGAGGCCATGCCTTCTAGCTCACTGATTTTTTGTTCTGCTTCCTCAAATCTGCTGTTATATGCCTCCAGTGTACTTTTACTTTCATTTATTTTACCTTTCATTCCCAAAAGATCTGCTATTTTTCTATGTATGGTTTCAAATTCTTCTTTGAGCTCACAAATATCTTCTTAATATATTAGATATTAAGTGACTTCTTAATATCTTCAATCTCTTTAACCATCTCATTGAATTTATTAAGGAAATTTGTTTGAACATCTATGATCAGTTGGCATTACTCTTTAATGTCAATTGGAAGGTTCTTTTTTTCCTTTGAGTGGGCCATTTCTTCCTGTTTCTAGCCAGGACTGTAATTTTTTGTTGGTGTTTTGGCCTCTGGTTTACTAGATGTATTTATTTGGGGCACAGTTTCTCTCTTTAGGTTATGACATTTTTGCTCTTTCCCCCTTGCTAGTTGTGTAATAGGAGCCAAGGATGTAGTTTGTACTGTAAATTGTGGAGGCTGCCTGTGTCACCCCAGGAACCACTGAAGCTTCTCCCACCTTTTTACCTATGCCAACGATAAGGAAAAAGCTCCAGTGGTGTGTAATAATTCAAGACATGCAGGTCAAGACCATCTATAGTTGCCCAGAGAGACTGATGAAGCTTCACACCCCTTCCTCTCTGCCTGGGCAAGTATGGAGGTGCATGTGTGGGCAGCAAACTAAGCCATGAAGGGTAAAACTGACCTCAGTTGACCAAGTAGATTAACGTATCACTTGCCCCTTCCTCCCCTGCCATATGTGAGAATGGACCCTCCATTGTGCCCAACAATGTAATCAATGTGGTCCAAAAATGCCTGCAGTTGCCATGAAAGTCTGAAGAACCACAAATCCCCTACTATTCTATTAGTGGGTGAGGATGGAGCCACACATGTCCAATTATCCAGTCTGTTTCTGTTGAAACCCCTGCAGTTGCCTTAGGAGAGGCTGGATCAAATCCTGCCAGCTTATTTTCTGCCAGACATGAGGATGTCATCTAGACTTAGGCTGCCATCCAATCTGGGTGGAAACAATGGCCAGAAATTTCTCTACACTTTTGAAAGATATGCATATACATGTCCAAGAAGCAACATAAAACAGATATAATACTCTAATAGATCTAATGTGAGACACATATGAATGTCAAAAACAAAAAAATAAAGGAATTCTGCAAGTCAACAGGAGAAAAGCAATTTGTCACATACAAGGGATCCTCAAATAGATTAAATGCTGATTTTTCATCAGAAAACAGGGAGGAAAGAAGGCAGTGATGTAAAATCTTTAAAGTACTGAAAAATAAAAATTGCCAAACAAACATTCTTTATCCAGAAAAACTCTTCTTCACAAATGAGAGAATTTATATCTTAGGAAAATGGCATCAGAATAGGACATAAGGGCTCATCTCACTTGCATAAACTGTGGAAGAGAGGCAGAAATTATATGAAGGAGAAGCTTTGGGGAACTGGAGACCAAGAAAATGCCATGCACATTATCCAGGAGGGAGTGGGGACAGAGAAATGAAGAGGCTAAAAAGTAAAGTATGAGTTACTAGACCTGGCAGCTGGGAACAGTGCTTATCCACCAGCTCTGAGATGATTATCTTCAGTAGAATGCATAGCTGACAGTGGCCAACTGAGAGGCAAACATGCATACACTTTTTTATAAAGAGGAAAGGTGTGGTGAAGGGCTGTGTGGTTTTTCTTTGGCAAGTTTAAGCAGCAGTGCCTGGCTTTGAATTACAGCTCTAACTGGCTCTGAAAAACAAGCCAGTAGAGGTTGAAAGAATCACATCCATGAAAAAGTGTGCCAAAGAGCACCATCTGACTGGCAGGCCAGGAAAGCAAAGAAAAAGAAGACTTTCTGGAGTTTCTCTTGTCCTTATTCCCAGGCTGAGTTGGATACGCTCTGTGCCTCACTAGTGGGTCCATGACCCTGTGTTGATAATTTAAACAGGGAAATTTTTATGTTTTAGAATACGTTTGAACTATAAATCAAAAAAGACCAATGGAAAAATACACAAGGCAAGAGAGAGAAATTGACCATATGAGAAAACTCAATAACATTATCAGATTCCTAGACATCAGCAAAAATTAAAAGTCATACTAAGAAGCAGGATGATATGGCCCAGGAGAACGGGAGACAGGAGATCAGAAATAGAAACTAATGGAAAAAAAAATTAACAAGGTCCCAAAGAATTGAATGACAGTAGAAAAAAGTACAAAAACATATGCTATGGTTGTCCCAGAAAAAGAAGAGCATAGAAAGGGGGCAAAAGAACAAATAAGAGAATATGTTCTCATGACCTATAACAAATATATAACACTAATATGGGATGGTAATAATCAAGTAGGTTGTGGTAAAATACACCAAATACAAGATATTGACTATAGTTAGTAGTAATATATTGATGATGCTCTTTCATAGTTTAAAATAAATGTTTCACAACAATGCAAGATGTTGGTGGTGGGGTGATGTATGAGAGATCTGTTTGATGATATGTATGTTTGTTTTGTAAGTTCACAAGTTTTGCTATACATTTATTGTTTATGGATGTTCATATATGAACAATATATATCACTAAAATTTTTAAATAAAAAACAGCATGGATAGACATATAAAACAAAGGAATAGAACTAAGAGCTCAGAAATCAACCCTCACATTTAAGGCCAAGTAATTGTTTCTTTTTTTTTTTTAAGTCTTAGCTTTATAAAAGAAAAATTACTTTATTTTTTTTTTAATTAATCCCATGTCTCTTCTGTCTGCTCATTGTTTGCTTTCCTTCTCCAGGAGGCACCAGGAACCAAACCCAGGACCTCCCACAATATAGGTGAGTACTCAATGGCCTGAGTCATATCCACTCTGCACTGACTGTGTCACTTGCTGGCTTGTGGAATCTACTCATTTTAGTAGAGTTGGCATCTAGCTTGTTGCAGTGGGTATGATATCTGTTCATCTTCTTTATAGGTAGCACCAGGACCTGAACCCAGGACTTCCCATGTGGTATTCAGGTTCCCAACTGGTTGAGCCACATCTAATTCTTTTTTTAAGAGAAGTTTTGAGCTTACAAAACAATCATGCATAATGTGAAAAATTCCAATACATCACCCCTCCACCAACACCTTACATTGTTGTGGAATATTTGTTGCAGATTATGAAAGAACATGGTCAGACTATTACCATCAACCATGGTCCATAGCATACAACTTGATATATTTTTCCATACACCCCCTATTATTAACACTATATATTAGTATTGTAAATTTGTTATAGATTATGAGAGTAACATTCTCATATTTGTATTGCTAAACACAGGCAATCTTCCACTACATGGTTCACTCTGTCACTGTGTTGTACAGTCCCATGATTTATATATTCTATTATGGCCAACTGATTTTTGACAAGGGTGCCAAGCCCACTCAGTTGGGAAAGAATAGTCTCTTCCACAAAATGTGGTGGGAAAAGTGGATCTCCATTTATAAAAAAATATAAAGGAGAACCATTGCCTTACATTTTATATAAAAATCAACTCAAAATGGATCAAAGAACTACATTTAAGAACTAGAACTATCAAACTCCTAGAAAAAAAATGTAAGGAAGCATGTTCTGGACCTTGTATTAGGCAAAGGTTTATTACACTTTATACCCAAAGCACATACCAAAAAAGAAAAATGGGTGAGTGGAACTTTATCAAAATTAAAATCTATATTGAAATTTGGGCTCCTGAGACTGACAGAGTTGCACTCAGTTATGGCATCCCCACACATGGTTCATCTGTGTCTTCTATTGGAACCTATACTTGGTGCTGGAGTTGTTAGGTATATGTCCAAGAGACTTGAATCTTTGGACTCTCCATGTGCCAGCTGGGCCCTGAGCCTCAGCAGAGTTACAACATCTCCTCTCCAGTTCATTGGACACACCCAGGACAATTAACAAAGTGAGGATTGACAACCACCATACCGAGGAAACAAGAGAGCCTACAACTGCAAGCAAGAGAGTCCCATCCATCAGCTGTATGGAATTTGAAGCCTGCCCCTCAATTAGAGGTGGAGTGGACATCACCATTCCAGAATCCTCAGGATTGGGGAATGAATTATGGACTAGAGTGGACTTACTGGCATTCTACAACAGACTTGTGATTCTAGCAATGAAGAAATTACAACATTGGTGTGGAGGCAGGGGCCACTTGAGGCTCTGGGGGCAGGGGAAGAGAAAGACAGGTGTAATGTGGGGACTTTTTGGGGACTTGGAAATCTTCCTGAATGGCATTGCAATGACAGATATATTCCATATATATCTTCCCATACCTTGCAGAATTGTGTGGGAGAGCATGTAAACTACAATGTGAACTATGGTCCATGTTCAATGGCAATGCCCCAGGATGTTTTTATCAATTGCAATGATAAATGTGCCACACTAATTAAGGAATTTTTTTATGTGGGAGGGTGTAGAAAGTATGGGGAGTGGGTCATATGGGAATCCCTACAGTTTTTGTGTAACATTTGTATAATTTAAACATCTTTGAAAAAAAAAATATATATATATATATTTTAAACTTTTTTTCCTTAAAGGACTTATCATGAAAGTAAAATGACAGCCTACACAATTGGAGAAAATATATGGAAACCACATATCTGCCAAATGTTTAATATCCAAAATATATTAAAAAAATCTTTCAACTTCACAGAAGAATGATGAAAAACCCAATATAAAATGGACAAAATACTTGAATACTTATCTCTCCAAAGAAGATATACAAATGGCAAGAAACTACATTAAAATATACTCAACATCATTGGCCCTCAAGGAATGCAAATCAAAATCACAATGACAACATTCATAGTTACATGCCCTGGGTATTCTAACCTGCCCTTCCTAATCTACCCACCTGTTAACCCTGCACCACCAAACCCAGTAATATCTCTACCCACCTGTCCTATCCTTCAATATGTAACTATACTCTATCACTTTACCATAGATTATGTCCATATGGGTGATGGTTCGCAACCTACCCTTCTCTCTCTCTCCCTTGTTAACCTATCTTTCAGACAGTGGTTCTCAGAGACTGTTAACATTCTTCAATTCAAATCAGTGAGGTCATAAACTGTTCATCCTTCAATGCCTGGCTTGCTTCACTCAACATAAGGTCTTCAAGATTCATCCATGTTATTCCATGTGTTATAGAAAGAGAAGCTGTGCCTGAAATCTTGGTGGAGCTGCAATTCCTACTCTACAGCTCAATGGACTCACCCAAGTTACCTGGTGAGGAGATGATGATGATGGACAAGGGCCATAGAGAGCCTGCAGCTGCAGGCAGGATAATCCCATCCTCTGTATCCATGTGATATAAGCCCACTCTCACTTGGAGGTGGAGTGGACATCACCATCCCAATCTCCTCAGGATTGGGGGAAGAGCTATGGACTAGAGTGGACTTAATGGTATTCTGTTGTAGACATATTGGGATTCAAGCAATGGAAGAAATTATAACAGTGAGGTGAAGCCAGTGGCCACTAGGTGCTTTCGGCGTGGGGAAGGGAAGAACAATTGTGATACAGAGGCTTTATCAGGACTTTGGGGTTGTCCTGAGTGTTGTTGTGGTGACAGATATAGGCCATTTTACAGCAGCATATACCATGCAGAACTCTGTGGGAGAGAGTGTGGCCTATGATGTGAACTGTGGTCTATGCTTAGTGGCAAAGCCCCAGGACGTATATATCCATTGCAGGTGATGTGTCACATTAATGAAAGAGGTTTATGTGAGATGTTATGGGAGGTATGGGAGGTGGAGTTCACGGGAATCCCTATAATTTTTGTGTAATATCTATGTAATCTAAGCATCTTTTAAAATATATATGAAAAAAAAACCACAATGAGAAAATTCATACCTATTACAGAGGCTGCTATTAGAAAAACAGAAAATAATAGGTATTGGAGAGGATGCACAAAAATAGAAACACTCATTCATTGCTGGAGGCAATGTAAAATGGTGCAGCTGTTGTGGAAGATAGCTTTTTGGTTTCTCAGAAAGCTAAGTATAGAAATACCATATGACCTGGTAATCCCACTAATAGGTGTACCCAAAGAATTGAAACCTGGGACTCGAACAGAAATTTGCACACCAATGTTCATAGAGGCTTTCTTCACAATCTCAAAAGATGGAAGCAATTCTATGATCCATCAGCCAATGAAAGAATAAATAAAATGTGGTATATACATACAATTGAATATTATTTAGCCTTAAAGAGGAGCAGAATCCTGATGCAAAAGTCAACATGGACAATACTTGTCATCTTCATATTGACTGAAATAATCCAGCCACAAAATAACAAATAATGTATGACCTCACTGATTTGAAATAATTAGAATAAGCAATTCATAGAGTCAGAATCTAGAATATAGGGTAGCAGCCAATAAGATGAGGAGAAAGAAAAGGAAGTTAAAGCTTAAAATATACAGGGTTCTTATTTGGAATGATGGAAATGTTTTGGTAATGGATGGTGGTGATGGTAGCACAACATTGTGAACACAATTAACAGCACTGAAATATGTATCTGAATGTAATTTAAAGGGTAAATAGATTGTATATATGGTAACAGAATAAAAACAAAAATAAAAATAAGAATAACACCATGCAAGTCTACTATGCAAGTAGTGAATATTGAGTTAAATCATGGACTATATTTAATAGTACAATTATAAAAATGTGCTAGCATCAATTGTACCAAATGTTCCCCAGTAATGCAAGGTCTTACTTGTACAGTGGTACGTGGGAATCCTGTATCTTATGCATGGTTGTTCTGTATACCCATAACTTCTCTAATAAAGGAAAAAATCCTTAAAGTTTTAAAAACCAGAAGTACCATTAAAATAATTTTTAAATGAATGTTTTATTGCTCCTCATGTTACATATCCAGCTCTAGTTAGCTTACAGTTCTATTCAAATCATCTGCACTAAAGGTCACAGGCTGAGGGAACAAACACCAACTGGAAAATTTCCATTCATTGTGGAAAAGTTCTGAAGAAGTGTTTCACATCAGAAATTTGAAATGACCACAGGAATAACTTTGCTGAAGTACTTTTGGATATAGATATTGTAACAATACTTCTAGTATCATTTTATCATCCTCGCAAATACTGTATCTCATATTGGCTGCTATTTGTTGCCTAGTCTCAGTATCACCTACTGCAGTTAGGTCCTTTTTTCCCTTTGTTTGGGATTGTATGGTTCTGGAATCATGTTCTTATTATTTGATCCAAGCTGAAGGAAACAGTCACTATTCTGACTATAGTTCAGGTCATTCCAAGGAAACACACAGAATAGGCTCATGGGCTCAATACCTGGGATAGTTGACCACAGATGTGGTCAGAGGTATGGACTATTTTTGTATGTCACAATAGAACAATGCAGACTTGGAAAGGAAATAATTTTCCAAAACAAAGGATGCTATGTTCCCATAAGAGTAGCACTAGGAATTCCTGCAGGGTTGAACAAAAAGAAGAGTTACTACGAAAAAAAAAAAAAAAAAAAAGAACAGTAAAGTAATCATCCATAACACAGAAATACTCATGCAAATTGTTCATTCTATGTTTTGAAATTAGTGGTTTTTCTAATTTGCTTATTTCTTTAAAAATAATAGAATAAACATTATATCTGCCTAAATAATATTTATTCTCTATTAATAATAGTCTATATAATAATTAATTACTGGTCTTTCATTTTTTTTTTTAATCTGACTCCTGTATACTGAATTTATTGTATGCTAAAATAAAAATCTTTATTTATAGATTATTCCATTGAACTGTTTTTCTAAGTAAAAAATTCTGGTGAATAATTATTAACTGAAATAATATATTTTGTGTGCTATTTCACAAGTTGGGGAATTTTATTAAATATTTGTGAACTAGTTTTATATGCTTGTTTTGAATGCAAGAACTGTGACAGTACAAACATATGCACACAAAATGTTTTAAATTCAGGATAAACATATTAAAAATATGGTTCAAAAACAAAATTAAATATAATACAAAGAAATCAATTCTGACTGAATGTAAGAACATTAATTCTACATAATAAATGATATATGAAATTTAATTAGACCGCAAATCAAATCAAATCAAAGAAGATCACAAATATTTAGAGACAGAGTACATAAAGCCCACAGGTATTGACTTGCAGGCATTACTCAATGTTCATTAGATTTTATGAGATAAAAAGTTTGAGAGTTTTAATTTGAAAAAAGACACCTTTCCAATATCTTCTTCATTGCCCCCCAAACATCTTTGTTTCTCAGGCTATAAATAAAAGGGTTCAACATAGGGGTAATGATTGAAAAGAACACTGAAACAGCCTTGTCCTGACCAGGGCTGTGTGAGAAACCAGGAGACATATAGGTGAAAATGATTGGACCGTAAAAAAGCCCCACTACCATTAAATGGGATGAACAAGTGGCTAGAGCTTTTTTCCTCCCCTTGGGGGCACTCATGTGAAAGACAGTGATGAAGATGATAGTGTAGGAGGAAAAGATGATGACAAAAGGAATGAAAAGTAGCACAACACCTACAACAAGTATTGCCAACTTATATGCAGAGGTATCCACACAGGATAAATTCAAGATAGCCATGACTTCACAGAAAAAGTGTTTTATCTCCTTATGGCCACATTTAGGTAAGTGCATGGTGTATATAGCCTGGACTAATGCATTTAGGGCACCCCCGACCAAAGACCCAATGACCATCTTCTGACAGACCCTCTGGTTCATGATTACTTGATATCTCAGTGGGTGGCAGATGGCCATATATCGATCATAGGCCATTAGAGTCAGGAGAATGCACTCAGCTCCACCCAGCATCAGAAAGAAAAACATCTGTGTCCCACAGGCTATGTTTGAGATGTTTTTCTTCCCTAAGAAAAAGTCCATGATCATCTTGGGAACAGTGGTGGAGATGAAGAGCATGTCGATGAGGGACAGTTGGCTGAGAAGGAAGTACATGGGTGTGTGGAGCTGAGAATCCACCAGGATGAGGAAAATCAGGATGGAATTCCCTGTGAGAGCAGCAAGGTAGAAGAGGATGATCACACCAATGAGGATGTCAGCATGCTTCATGCTGGGGAAGAGTCCCAGGAGAATAAAATCTATTTCTTCTGTCTCATTCTTTCCCATAATGAATTAAATTCAACTGCTTAAACAGAAGAGAAATAGGTAAAAAAAACAATAAGGGATTAAAACTTCATTTATTATTATTTTTTCATTATAAACTTTCAAAACCTCTCTAAAGAAACATTTCAGTTTATTATTAAAGCATTCTCAAAGTTAGTCATGCAAAGTAACCTGCATCATGTATATTCACATATTTACTTCAAGGTGAAAACCATAGAGAACATACAAAATGTAAGACTTCTTACTTTTAACTATTTATAAATGTTATGTGATTTTTTTAACATTAGTAATGAACACATTTCCTGCATAAAATGAGCATCTATATCCATTCCTGATTGCACATTGAACATTCTTTCTCTACACTCAACTGACTCTTCATTGTCAGTGGTAAAAAGATGCACTGTATTCCTCTTTCTCCTTTACAATTATTTGTGGCCATGTCATTTAATTCTCTAGAAAGCAATGTAAGGTGAGGTGTTGTGTCCCTCCCATGATGAGCCACTTGGAAAACAATTTAGAAGATGGTGGGGATTCATTAAGAAGGAGTGTAGGTGTCTGTCTCAATGACCAGGAAAACACCCACATTAAATTGTTTTTTGATCATGAGTTAAAATTTTTATGTGGGCTAAACCACTTAACTGTGTTTTTTTATTTTTATTTTAGCAGCTAGTTTGAGGCTAATACTCCATATATATAGAAGAAAATATTTTGTCCTGAAAATGTGTATATGTGTGTGTTTGCATGTAGGTGTATCTAACTCACATTGTTAGATAGCAAGTTAAAATACTTCAGAGTTCTTTCACTTGGTTTTTATCACTAATGCCACTTTTATCTCTAATTCATCATACCTGAAGCAGATGTTAATCTAACCTAATATTAATCAACCACCTGCCTCCCACTTTCCAGAATTTGCTGGAGTCATCAGCCTTGCAGTATCTGATACTCTTCTCTACTATCTTTCCTGGACTAAAATGCTTATCCATGGTGTATTGACAAGTACTCAAATAGATTGATTGCTTACCAAAGCATTCTACAGCTACTTCTGCAGTGTGTGCTACTCAAGGGTACACAGGGCAATTTGGATGGCATTCACACAAATTCAAACATGTGAGTGGCATGGGAATTTACCTGTAGGAACATGGTGCTGATTTATAAACAGAAACATAAATACAACCTTTATTCTGGCATCCTACATGAGAGAGCAGAAGATTTAGTTTCAGAATCTGGCTTACATAGAATTCTGTACATTTGCTGAAAAGTCATAATTTAATCGATATTTAATGTTTAGAAACATCTTTGCCAAATCTCTTTTTATCTTTATTTTTATATCCATTTTCTTCTTAATTTAAAATAAAGTTCTATTTTCTTATATTATATATTTCTGTGAATATACAGTATTATGAATACATATGAAAACTCCAAAGAAATGATGATATAAAATTTCTGGAACTAGATCATGGTGATGCACAACATTTTGAATGTACTTACTGCCAATGAAATGTACAGTTAAAAATGGTTAAAATAGTAAATTTAATGTTACAGAGATTTTAGCAGAACAGAAATATATTGAAAAACTATATCTATCACCCAGAAACTGTCATTGCTCTTGTGGTAGTTATTATTTCCATTATTTTTGTTATTATATACAACAAAATGTTTTACTTCAAAGTAAACATCCCTATTTGGCCTCATGACTTGCCGTTAAAAATGCACCAGATCTTTTTCATATAGTAGCTGAGAATTTAATAATTTTATTGAAATAAAACTTATTTATATAATTTATTACTTTTACCCCTTAATGTGGCTTCAACTGTTTGTTCCTACCATATTATAAACCAAACTGAGATGAATATCATTCAGTGAATTCCTTATGTTTTCCTCTATTACGTTTTTCAGAAGTTAGAATTAAATTCTTTTTGATAATTTATTTATCACCTTACCATGGGTTCCTTCAGATGACTCTTTTGCTTACAGAGAGGCTATGAGCATGTGAGTCAGATATCCAAATATGTGAAAATACAGTATTTCTTAC
This sequence comes from Cabassous unicinctus, assembly GCA_029593785.1. NCBI lineage: Eukaryota > Metazoa > Chordata > Mammalia > Cingulata > Chlamyphoridae > Cabassous > Cabassous unicinctus. The sequence continues at coordinate 16,404 of JAQZBX010000103.1, read as the reverse complement.
AGGAGCCTACTAAAGATTCTCTAGGCTTTGGGGATTGTCTGAAAATGTTGACTCTTGCTTTCCAGTCAAGTGACACAGGATGAGCTTGGTTGTGTGCAAAACCAGGAGAAATGAAGCAGGTCTCAAGCTCCATTAGGCAGCCCTCTTTCACTGCACAGTTTCTCCATTCAGCATCTTATGAGCTGTGTGATCATAAATTCATGTTCTTGCTTCAAATCAGGCTCATAAACAGCTTTGGGTTTTCCCCAAATATTCCAATTTATAAACAATAGTTTTCCCATCTATTTTCTCAGTGACAGCAATGATGCAAGATCAAAAGCTTTCTATGATATAAAACATGATTCAAGGTTTAATAAATTATTTCAATCATGCAGCTCTCAAGACACAGGTCCTCATAGATACTTGATAACAGGGTATATTTTCCAGTTAGATTATTGTGTTCATCCCTGAATACTACAATAATTTAAGTCATTTTCCCTTCTAGAATTAGAAAGAGATACATGAAAATCTCTAGCCTGTTTCAAAATATGTGCTCAGGTTAAAATGGCACAATATATGAAATAATTACCTAACAGATCATTATTGGTAAATATTTACTATATAGACGTAATCACATATACTCACATTAGTTTCTTTTACTTGGTGATGTAGTCTGAATTATCCATGATATATCTTAGGTATTCACATGATGCAACATCACATTTTAACCTTCCCCATAAAAATTGATATCTAGTGATTATTAGTTTCAAAATGAAACCAATGTGCTTACTGCCTACAAGGTCTAATGACATGTCTTGATTCTGTGACTGAGGCTTTCTTATAATCCAAGATTATTATGGTCTGCTGGATATACCTGAGAAGGATCTTCCTAAATGAAAACCATGGCTTTATTAATCAAGGCACTGGGAACTTATGGACAATATCCTAAGAGATTTCTGATAGGACAATTACCTATGGGATAGTTTTGCCTTTCAACTTCAATTAATTAGTTTTCCATAAGCATTTTTTTCATTAAATAGAAGTATTCTAAGGAAAAAAATAATTGAAACTCTGCATCATTTCACCAGCAGATATTTTGTAAGACCAGGCTTGGCTCCATTGAAAATAAATTTTTCTGACATTTTATACTGTTTCATTCAATGAACCAATAAACTTATTCCTATTACTCTGAAGACCTGTAGCTCAGAATGGCTCTCACCGTATGTTTAATCCACTGAGATTTATAACAATGATCTAATGTGATAAATTGTCTCATATCAGACCATAAGTTTAAATGTTTATCACTTATTTTTTCTCCTCCCTTAGAACTTTGAATTTCATAACAACACACAACCATGGATATACTATTAATTGCTGTTCCATTGCTGCACAATAGAAGCTAAACTTATCCTACCCCAAGCAGGAAACTTCCTTAACTATCCTCAGCATGTCTTGATTTATTTCTAATTATTTTCCCTCATATATAATAGAGCAAACACATCTTACAACATTCAACAAATGTGTATCTGTACTTTTATGTAGAAATACATAGTCTTGGAATTCATTTTTCTACATATTCATACCTTTAAATCTCAACCACTTTGAAAGAAATAGACAATCACCAAAAATATAAAACAGAATAAAATAAGAATGCAAAAATCAGAGACAAAAAATACAACAATGTCTTTGGAGGGTTTATGAGAAAATGTTGGGACCTCAGAAATTTCTTAACATCCAGGTTGGTAAAAATAGTTCTCAAGGAAAAGAAAGATATGCTCAAATATCTGAAATTGTGGAATGAAATTACTTAATATGATTCCTAAAATTTTAATCAAGGACCCAGTCAATTAACCAAATGATGATTCAAAATTTATAAGATGTAGACTTCTGGGAAGATAGAGGATTACAGAGACAAAGGACTGACTTCCTGAAATAAAATAGCTAAAATTCAGACAGAAATTGCCTGGAAAAAAAATGTTCTATGGCTTAAAACACCAAAGTAAGGCTGGATATGACCCAGAAGAGAGAGGGGCATAAGAAAAAAAAAAACCCAACAGAAAAATATTGTAAGTAAAAATTTCAGCTGCATCTGCTGGACCCATCCTCTCAAACTCAGAACATATAGCTTTGGGTGCTTTGACCTGTTCCCAGTAGCAATGGAGAGAGGCGGTCACACATGTCCACTTCCTCCGGAAAGCAGAAGGAGAGGTATGCAGTCTAAGGCTGATCCAGCTGTTGGCTAAGAAATTTGGTCTGCTGTGTCCCATGAGCCTTTCCATGCATGGTGGGGCCACAGCATTGTTTGCCCTGAGATCCAGCAGGCAAGTAAGTAGATTCAACCCTCCTTACTAACCAGGGCCTGTTGTTGAGGACAGAAGAATTATTTTTTAACTGTGAAAAGTGAGGAGATTGCCATAAAAGGAGGAGAACAGCTTGTGAGAAAGTTTAATTTGCAAGCTATGAGTAGCCCTGACATAAGATTCTTTGTAGTATTGTTCCAGTCATAGTTACACACTCTGACCAATATTTGACTCAAGAAGTCTGCTTTAGAATGCCATCTCCTGGCAGACCAAGGAAGTGCATGCAAGGAAAATAAAAGAAAATAAATAATAGATTTTGGGGGGCCTTACAGCTGCCCTTCTCAAGACCCTTGGAAGTCATTCTGCACGCCATTACTGGGTCCATGGCCTGGATTTGGAAAACAGCACATGGACAATCCTAAAGAGTTAGAACAGGTAAAAACAAGAATCAAAGAACAGAAGTAACATATGGCCTCCCACCAAAAATCCTTATGCAAGATATAGAAATTGAGCATAAATATGAGTGTAAACTTGCCATCATAATCAGATGCTAAGACATCAGCAAAAAATTACAAGTCATACTAAAGAAAAGGAAGATATGGCTCAAATAAAAGGATATTTCAAAACCTCAGATGAGAGAAGGATTTGAGACAACTAATCAATAAGCTTCACACAAACCTACTAAAGCAAATCAATGATTTGAAGAAAATATGGCCAAAGAAATAAAGGGCATTAAGAAGACACTGGGTGAGCAAAAAGAAGAATTTGGAAATCTGAATAGAAAAAGAACAGAATTTGTGGGAATGAATGACACAATACATGAAATTTAAAACACCTTAGAGGCATACAACAGCAGACTTGAAATCATAAAAGAAAGAACAGCTGATGTAGAAGAAAGAACAGCTAAAATTGAAAACAGAGAAAACAAACAGAAAAAAATAATGTAAACATTGAGCAGGAACTTGGTGTTGAATGATACCATGAACCACAAGAATATACATGACATAGGAGTTCAAGAAGGAGAAGAGACAGGAAAAGGGAAAGAAAAGGTATTTGATGAAATAATGAAAGGAAATTTCCCAATTTTGGAAAAAATAAATTTACATGTACAAGAAGCAGAGCATATTCCAATCAAAAAAAATCTGAATAGACTTACTCCAAAGCACATACTACTCAAAATGCCAAATTCCAAAGGGAAATAGAAACTTCTAAAAGAAGCAAGAAACATTATTTTGTCTATATAAAAATACATTAGAAGCACATAACAACTGATGTATGTTGATGGAAGAAAGAATAGGTAATATCTAAGACAGGCCTCTGAACTTGAAAAGACAGGGGAACAGAAAGGGAATATAAATGAAAAATTAGAAGACTGTATCAGGGAATTGAATGACAATGCAAAGCATACGAACAAATGCATTTTCAATGTCCCAAAAGGAGATGTCAAAGAAAAGGGACAAAAGAATATTTGAGGAAATAATGACCAAAAACTTTCCAATCCTCATGAAAGACATAAACATCAATATCCAAAAAAGACAATGTACCCAAAGCAGAATAAATCCAAAAAGACTTACTCTAACACAACTACTATTAAAAATGACAAATATCAGAGGTAGAATTCTGAAATCAGGAAAATAAAAACAAAGCATCACATACAAGAGAACCTCAATAAGATAGTGTCAACCACTCATCAGAAATCATGAAGGAGAGAAGAAAGTGTTATGATGTATTTAAGATTGAGAAAGAGAAAAACTTCCAGACAAGAATTTTGTATACAGAAACAATGTCCTTCAAAAACAAGGTGAGTATAATATCTTCACGGATAAACTAAAACTGAGAGAGTATGTTACCAAAAGACCAGATCGACACGAGATACTAAAGAGGAAACTGCAGGCTGAAAGTAAAATCAAGGGTGCTAGATTAGAAAAAAAGTGAAGAAATGATTATTAAGAAGTTATTTTTTTTTTTACATTTTAAACTCTATTTTAAAATGTTTTAAATTACAGAAGTTACATTGAAAATATAAGGGATTCCCATATACCCACCTCTCACAAATTTTCCCATATGAATAATGTCTTAGCTGAGTGTGAGACATTTGCTACAATTGATGAACAAATATTGAGGCATTGCTACTCACCACGGTCAATAGTTTACATTGTGGTTTATAGTTTATACCATACACTTTTAGAGGTTTTGACAAAATGTATAATGATCTGTATCCCTGATTGCAAGATCATTCAGAAAAAATTCCAGTGCCCTAAAAAATGCCCTATGTTCCATATATTCTTCCCTCCCTTCCTCTTGGAAACCACAGTAACCAGTAATTTTCAATTTTTAAGTTCATAGTTACATGCATTAATATTGAAGTCTTGACAAATTGGCCTGTTCTCTTTTATTAGGCAATGCCTATGTTCTCAAGAGATCCTTTTCCATCTATTTGAAGACATAGCAGGTCTCCCCAGGATGGGTATTTAATATTTTCATATTTATTGTATGGTTCTCCAATCACTGAGATAACAACTTATGACAAGATGAAGACTGTCATATTCTATAGAAATATGCCCTATATGAGACTTTCCAACATATACCCCCACCCCCAACATCCTGCACCAATAATCCTCCCCTGAAATATGTGCCAATAGAACATTCCCACCCTTGAACATTCAACCACAGACCTACAAGTTACCAGAGTTCATCTGTTCCTTCCTCCAGCCTTGCCCCAGTTCCATTGATAGTCCAATCCAATCCACCCCCTCCCTGATTAAACTCACATTCCAGCATCATGGATGCCACTCACATCTCTGAACCATTATCACCCCATCCATTGCCAAACCACCCTCTTCCACCTCAGTGTAGGTTTAGCCTATATTGAGCATTCAGATCACCACATTCTCCACCTTTCTGACTCCTGATAACCTATCTTCCAAACTCTAGCTCTGTGAGTCAGCTCAAGATGTTTAGGTCATATCAGTGTGGTCATGTAATAATTGTCATTTACTGATTGGCTTACTTCATTCATCATAAGGTTTTCAAGATTCATCCATGTTGTCTTGTGTGTCAATACTACATTCCTTCTTACATTTGAGTAATATTCGATTGAATGTATATAGCACAACTTGCTTATCCATTCATCTGTCCATAGACACTTGGGTGGCTTCCAATTTTTAGCATTAGTGAATAATGTTGCTATTAACATTGGTGTACACATATCTGTTCATGTCCAGGTTTTCAATTCTTCTGGGTACATACCCAGCAGTAGAATTGCTGATTCATATACCAATTCTATAGTTAGCTTACTGAGGAACCATCAAAATGACCTACACATGGCAGCTTAATTATACATTCTTACCAGCAGTGTATGAATATTCTCTTTCTTCCACATCCTTGCCAACAATGGTATTCCTCTGTTTAACAGGCACCAGTATAATAGGTGTAAAATGATGTCTCATTGTAGTTTTGATTGGCATTTCCCTAACAGTGAGTGATGTTGAGGATCTTTTCACGTGCTTTTTAGACATATGTATTTCTTCTTTGGAAAAGTTTCTATTCACATCTCTTGCACATTTTATAAATGGATTGTTCATCTTCTAATTTTTGAGATATAAGATTTCTTTATTTGCACTGGATATTACACTCATCAGATAAGTGGTTCCCAAATATTTTATCCCATTGAGTGGGCTGCCCATTCATTTTCTTTACAAATTCCTTTGAAGCACAGAAGTTTTTAACTTTGAGGAGGTCCCATTTATCTATTATTTCTTTTGTTGCTCATATTTGGGTGTAGAGTTTATGAAATCATTTCCTACTATAAGATCTCATAGACGCTTCCCTACATTGATTTCTAGGAGCTTTAAGGTCTTGGCTTTTATATTTAGATCTTTGACTCATCTTGAGTTAATTTTTGAATAGGGTGTGAGGTGATGATCCTCTCTCATTCTTTTGGATATAGATATCAAGTTCTCCCAGCACCATTTGTTGAAAAGACCATTCTGTCCCAGTTGAGTGGTCTTGGTGTCCTAGTCAAAGATCAGTTAATTATATATACAGGGATGTATATCAGAACTATCAGTTATGTTCCCTTGGTTCACATGTCTATCCTTGTGACAATGCCACGAAGTTTTGGCCAATGCAGCTTTGTAGTATGTTATAAACTCAGATAGCATAATTACTGCAAGTTCATTTTTCTTTTTCAATATGTTTTTGGCTATTCAAGGCACCTTGCAATTTCAAATAAATTTAATAATTGGTACTTCCAGTTCAGTACAAAAATGTTGTAATTTTTACTGGGATTTATTAAATCTGTAAATAATGTTTGTCAAAACCTATAAAATTGTGCTGTGCAAAGTATAAATCATAATGTAACCTATACACCACGGTTAGTAGCACTTCATCAATATGTGTTCAGCAGTTGTAACAAATGTACCAGATTAATGAAAGACATTGTAAATGGGGGAAAGAATGGAAAGGGGTAAGGGTGGCATATATGAGAATACTCTATATTTTTGATGTAGCATTTATGCAATATAAAGCTTCTTTAAAAAATATATATATATATATATAAAATAAAGAAAAAAGACACTGGTAGAGGACAAAGAAGAATTTGAAAGTTTGCAAAGGAAAGTAACAGATCTTATGTCAATGAAAGACACAATAGAAGACATTAAAATATATTAGATGCATATAACAGAAGTTTTGAATTGGTTGAGGACAGAATACAGGAACTAGAGGAGAAACCATCTAAATTTGAAATGACAGGAGAACACAAAGAGGAAAAGTGGAACAAAAAATGGAACACTGTCTCAGGGAATGTAGTGACAGTGCAAAATGCCCAAATATATACATTACAGATGTCAAGAAGAAGAAGAGAATGGAAAAGGTAGGAAAAATATTTGAGGAAATAATGAATGAAAATTTCCCAACCCTTATGAAAGACATAAATATCAATATCCAAGTAGGACAATGTATCTCCAAAAACATAAGTTTGAATAGACCTACTCTGAGACATCTACATTCAGAATGTCAAATGCCATAGATAAAGAGAGAATTCTGAAGCATCAAGTAAAATCAATTCATCACACACAACGGATACTCAATTAGAATAAGGAATGATTTCTCATTAAAATCCATGGAGGTGAGAAGGCAGTGATATAATATATTAATGGTTCTGAAAGAGAAAGACTGCCAGCCAAGAAGCCTTCATCCAGCAAAACTGTCTTTCAAAAATGACGGTGGGTTTAAATTCTTCACAGTTAAAACAAGCAAACAAACAAACAAACAAAAAAACAACTAAAATTGTTTGTCACCAAGAGACTGGATTTACAAAGCTACTAAAGGTGTGCCGCAATCTGAATACAAAAGGCAGGGAAGAGAGGCCTGGAAAAGTGTAGAAATGAAGATCATTAGAAAGGGCAACAAAAAGGATAAAATGACAGATAATAGTATGATAGGTCAATTGAAAGTGAAAAGACTTAATGTATGAAGTAAGAAATGCCTTTACAGTAATAACATGAAATGTTAATGGATTGAACTTCCCAATCAAATGACACAGGCCAGCAGAATGAATAAAAAAAATACCAGCCATCTATAGGCTGTCAACAAGAGATGTACCCTAAATAGACTGTAACTAAAAGGTTGGAAAAAGATATTTCATGCAAACAGTAATCAAAAAAAGAAAGAAAAAAAAACCTGGAGAAGAAATACTAATTTCAGAAAAAATAGACATTAAATACAAAACTGCAATAAGAGATTAAGAAGAATATTATATATTAGTAAAAAACTCATTTTTCCAATAAGAAAAACTATTATAAATATTTATTCATCTAACCAGGGTGCCCCAAATTACAGGAGGCAAATACTTGCAAAACTGAAGAGAGAAATAGATGTGTCTACATAAACAATTGGAGACTTCAATTAAATATTCTCATCTTTGGATAGAACGACTAGACAAAGGATCAGTAAGAAAAGAGAGAAATGGAATAATGTGATAAATGAACTAGACCTAACAGACATATATGAAACATTGCACCCCAAAACAACTGGATATACATTCTTCTCAAGTGCTCATGGATCTTTCTCCAGGATAGACAATATGCTGAGTCACAATACAGGACTCAATAAATTTTTAAAAGTTTGAAGTTATACAAAGCATTATCTCTGATTGTAATGGAATGAAGCTGGAAATCAACAACAGAGAGAGAAAGGGAAAACTCAGAAATATATAGAGGTTAACAAAACACATTTAGGCAATCAGTGGGTCAAAGAAGAAATCACAAGACATATCAGTAAATACGTCAAGATGAATGAAAATGAGAACAAAACATATCAAAGCCTATGGAATGCTGTCAAGGTAATAGTGATTGGCAAATTTATAGTCCTCGATGATTACATTTAAAAAAGAGAAAGCTAAAATCAAAACCCTAACTGAACACCTGCAGGAAATAGAAAAAGAACAGTGAATTAATCAAAAAGTAAGTAGAAAGAAAGAAGTAACAAAGATAAGAGCAGTAATAAATGAAAATGATAACAAATATACAATAGAGAGAATCAACAAAACCAAAAATTGGTTCTTTGAAAAGATCAACAAATTCAGCAAATCTTTAGCTTGACTGAAAAAAGACAAAAAAGGAAAAGATACAAATAAATAAAATCAGAAAAGAGATGGGAGACTTTACTATTAACTCCACAGAAATAAAATAGATCATAAGAGGATACTATGAACAACTGTACACATACAAATTGAGCACTGTAATCAAAATTTAAAAATTTCCTAGGTATGTAAAATCAACATTGACCATAGAAGAAATAGAAGACCTCTACAAACCGAACACAAGTGAGGAGATTGAAATAGTAATAAAAAACCTCCCAAAGATTAAACGTCCAGGAATAGATTGTTTAACAGGTGAATTATATCAAGCATATAAAGAAGAATTAATACAAAACTTGCTCAAACTCTTTCAAAAGATAGAACAGGAGGGAATGCTACCAAACTCATTCTATGAAGTCAACATCACCCTAAAACCAAAGACAGATAAAGATAACATTTAAAATCAGAAGCTTATAGATCAATTTCTCTAATAAATATAGAAGATAAATCTTCAACAAATTATTGCTTATTGAACCCAACAGCACATTAAAAGAATTGTACCTCATAATCCAGTGGGATTTTCTCAGGTATGCAAGGGTGGTTGAACACAAGAAAATCAACCAATATAATAAATCACATTACCAAATGGATGAAGAAAAATCACATGATAATCTTGATTAATGTGGAAAAGACATTTGACAAAATCCAACATACTTTATTGATAAAACTTTCTAAAATATAGGAATAGAGTTAAACTCCCTCATTATGATAAAGGGCATATATGAAAAACCCACAGCTAAGATTGTACCAGTGGAAAAACTGAAAGCTTACCCACTGAGATCAGGAACATGACAAAGATGGTTCGAGAACGATTTTACATGCAAACAATAAGCAAAAAGTGTGGGAGTAGATACACTAATAACAGATAAAATAGGCTTTAAATGTAAAACTATTGTATGAGACAAAGAAGGACACTATATACTAATAAAAGTGGTAACCAATTAAGAGGAAAGAACAATCATAAATATTAATCCATTTCACCAGGGTGCCCAAAATTCATGAGGCAAACATTGGAAAATGTAAGGGGAAAAATTGATACTGCTACAATTATAGTGTAGGACATTAATACACCATTGTCACCATAAGACAGAGCATCTATACAGAGGATTAATAAAGAAACAGAAACCTTGAATAACACTTCAGAGGATCTAGACTGAATAGACATATACAGATCATTACTCCCAAGTACAGCAGGATATACATTCTTCCTGAGCAATCATAGATCATCCTCCAGGATAGACCACATACTATGTCACAGAACAAGTCTCAGTGAATTTAGAAAAATTGAAATTATATAATGTAATTTCTCTGACCACAATGAAATGAAGCTGGAAATTAATAAGGGGCCAACAGCCAGAATAGGCACATAGATATGTAAGTTAAACAACACATCCTTATACAATCAAGGAGGAAAAGAGAGTAAAGGATGTGGAAAAGAAGTAAACATTCTCCAACTTAAGACTGTCCTCACACTTCCTTTAATCCTTCAAGACCCTGGCCGAGATAGCTCTAATAATGTGGACCGTAAAATATCTTACAAACCCTAATAATATTCCTTTATTTCATAATATCTATTATTCATAGGAAATTTCCCCCTCCACAGGAAGTGGAGAGCATTAATTTAGTGTTCAAATCATACCCCCTTCCCTAATTTGGGAATGTTTTCTGGGCCTCCCTCTGTCTATTCTCCACAATCATTCACCATCTTAGTTTCCCAGCTGCTAAAGCAAATACTGTAAAATGGGTTGGCTTAATAAGAGATATTTGTTGACATACTTTCAGAGGCTAGAAGTCTTTCTTCCTCCAGAGGTGGATATCTTTTGAGTGACTGACAATCTCTGGGGTTACTGGCTTTTCCAAAACATGGCAAAACATATGGAAATGTCTTCTCCTTTCTCCTTCTGGTTCTATTGCATTCCATATTCTGGCATCTCCCCATGGCTTTTCTTTCACAATTTCATTTTCACTGTGCTTATATAGGACTCAAGTAATCCTTATTAAAGACTAACCTGATGTAGGCATGCCATACTTTGAAGTAACATCTTGAATAGATCTTATTTACAATGTGTCCATGACCATCATCACGCTGAACAAGACCAAGAAGACAACTCAATCCACATAATTCCACCCTGTGGACCTAAAAAGACATGTTCTTCCCACATGCAAAATGTTCATTCTACCACAGCATCCCAAAGAGCTTTAGGTCTTTTCATGAACAATGATAAGTACAAAATCTCATTAGAATTGATATAGGTGTGGTCCATCCTATGAGAAAATTACTGTTTGTGGTCCTATGAAACTTAGAAAATAAGTTATTTCCTCCCAATATATAATGGAGGACAAGCACAAGTGTAGGATCAACATTCCCACTCCAGAAAGTAGAAATGGTAAGGAAAACAGGAATCACAGGACCCTAACCAAGTCCAAAACCCAGCAGGGAAATATCCATTAGCTTTCAAGTTCTGAGAGTCATATATGGATTGATGTTTGTCCTCTGGGCCTGATAGAGTGGCAGCCCTAATCCTTCCATTCCCTGGTGCTTGCACAGTGACCATGCTTTCGCTGAATATCAGAGCACAGGTCCTACCCTCTCTAAGCATTGGGATGATTAGACTCTCCAAGGACAAAGACGGGCAAGTCTCACTCCTTTCCACACATGTGGGTGGGTATGCACATTTGGCCTAAGGAAACCTTTTTGGTCCAGATCTTTCCTTCCATTGCTCTGCTTTTGAAGTCATTCTTTCTTCAGCTTTTTCTTTTGCTGTCCCTTTCAGTGTAGCTGGCAGTGCTTCTCTGTATAAAATTTTTACAAGAAACTTAGCATTATATGCAAATTAAGAAGGTCCAAACCATCTGACAATATATTTTGCATAAGTGTTTCCTGGATAACTCTATTTCCAATACACTGAAATGGCTGACTGAATCCATGTTCATTCAGTCCCTCTTTAGCAAAAGGTTGTTCAGTTAAACCCTCACATACAGACTTGTCCTCTGGGGACTCTATTCCCAAAATGTCATGGAGATCACTTAAAGAACCATTCTAGATCCTAGTCTCAGATCACACTCTCTTGATAGGCTCATAATTTTCCAAACCATAAATGTATGGTTTCTCTGTGCTTAAGAGTTCAATTCTCAGATTATTCCTACCCTTTCACATTTTACTATAAGCTGCAAGGAGAAGCCAGGCTTCACTATCCACCATTTGCTCGGAAATCTTCTCAGATAAGTATCCAAGTTCATCACTTACAAGTTCCACTGAAAACAATTTTTCCAAGTTCTCTGCCACTTTAAAACAAGGACCACCTTTCTTCCAGTTTTCAGTAGCACATTAGTCATTCCTTGCTAGGGGCTCATTGAAAGTACCTTTAATCTATACTTCTACCAGCAGCCTTCTCAAAGCAATCTAGGCTTTTTCTCTCAAGAACTGCACACTCCTTCTACAGTTCTCTACCCTTTCCCTAACTCCAAAGCTGTTTCCATATTTTAAGGTATTTGTATTAATAATAGCAGTACCCCAGTTTCTAGTACCAAAAACTGCTAAAACAAATACCATACAATAGGTTGTCTCAACAATATTAATTTATTGGCCTACAGTTTCAGAGTCTAGAAGGCTTTCTTAGTCTTGAAGTCAGTATCTTCTGGTTGGCCAGCAATCTTTGAGGTTCCTTGGGTTTCTATCACAATGCAATGCACATGCAAACAACTTTCTCTTCTGGTTCCATTGACTACAATCCAGTTTAAGGCTGAACATGATTCAGTTGTCCACATTTTAACTGAAGCAACATCTGGAAGATATCTTTACAATGGGTTCCACCCACAAGTGTGAAAAGACCAAGAGCATGTCCTTAGAGAGATATACATTCCAATCCACATAACCATCGATCCAATATTTTCCATATTCAAGCAATTATGCATGACTTTTATCATAAAAGCCATGTTGATCCACCTTCCTTGATCTCATATACAGCTCCCTATGCTTAAAATTCCCTCATTTTTTCTCTTCATGGAAAATTCCTAATTATTCTTCAAGACCCAAAACAGATGTTATTTATCTCATGAAATCTTTCCTTGACAATCACCCATGTTTTGAAAAAATTAATTAATTAATTAATCATTCCTTGCATTTTTGACTGCAGCAATATCTACATACTTTTATTGCAGTGCTAATTTCATATTTCATTATATGTTTTGATGAATTTGTTTCCCCCATTACACCAGGCTGTATAATACATTCTTTAATTTTTCCCATTTTGAATTCCTATCACATAGTATAGCATTTGTTGTTTTTAATACAATTTAATCTAATTAATAGCATTAAGTCAAGGCCTACAATATGCTGCTACCTTCTGGGAATTAAAAATTTTTATATTTTTATTTCTTATTTTTAAAACTATCATTATTTAATTTTCTTATTGATTGTATTTGGTGATTTTGATGATTTCATTTTTGAAGAAATTTTGGAGCACAGAAGGGTTACAAATATGACAGGGGAGGATCATTGGTGTGGGGTGTCAGGGATGGTGGATGCATGGGAGGAGGTTCACCTGGGGCACAGCTATAAGACATATAAATGTTTCCAAGTGTTCATGGGGCATTTTCACAGTGGGTGGAGATTCACACAATAAATGAAAGAATATTGAATTCCCATCCTTGGGAACTCTGACACATTCTCTAATGGAACAACAACAATCCCTTGAGTGGAGGGGCAGTGACTAGGGAAGGTGGATGGCCCATTGGTGGGCCTTTGATATTGATGACTTTACTTATGAAACTTTACTCTTGAAATTGAAACTTAGCCTAGTATTATAGGTTGCCTGAGAGTTACCTTCTGTTGCTCAAATGTACCCTCTCTGTAAGCCAAACTCAGCATAGAAATACATTACCTTGCCCCCAGCGTGGGTCATGATTCCCAAAGATGAGCCTCCCTGGCACAAAGGGATTACTACCAAGCAACAACTAGAAATGCAACTGGAAAAAAATCTTGACCAAAAGGGGGAAAAGGTAAAGACAAATGATTTTATATGGTTAAGAGACTTCAAAGTGAGTCAGGAGATCATTCCAGAGGTTATGCTTATGCACATCTCAGCAAAATCTCTTTGACTGTCACAGTAAATATTGCCTCAAAAAGCAGGGTTCCTGAGGGATCTGGAGATATCCAGACACTATAGGCAGGGCAGACAGCTCAATAGTTTGCTGTCCTGACAGTGGGCCCTACTTTGGAATTTGTGCTCCCCAGTGTGACAGAGTTGGACTCAGTTGTAGTTATCCTACACATGACTCTTCTACCCCTGGTATATGAACCTATAGCTAGTACTAGAGTTGATAGGTTTATGTCCAAAAGACTTTTTTGTGTAACATTTATGTAACCTAAGTATGGTTTTAAAAATTTTAAAAGATAAGTAAAAATAAAAGAAAGATATACAAAGAATTAGCTAATGATCTAGTAATTCTCTTCCTTGATATATAGCCCCCAAACCTTAAGAAATATATTCAAGTAATTGTATAAAATGTTCATAACTTCACTATTTACAATAACAGGAAGAAACAACCCAAATATCTATAACCTATTGAATGGATAACCAAAATGTGTGATATCCATATATTGGAATTTTTTTCAGTCATAAAATTGAATGAAGTAATTGTATAAACTATAACATGGAAAAGTCTTGAAAACATGATGAGTGTTTTCAAAACTTAAGTCAGATACAAAAGGCCACATTTTTAAAGAATTCCATTTATATGCTGTATCCTGAACATGTAAATCAATAGAGACAGGAAGATAATAAATGGTTGACAGGGACTGAGGGGAGTGGGGAATGTGGAGTAACTCCTTTTGTGTGTTTGCTTTCATTTGGTTTGATAAAACTGTTCTGAAATTAGATAAAGCAGAAGCACAGTACTGTGAATGTACTAAAGGTCACTGAATATATTTTTAAAATGGTTAAATTTATGTTATGTGAATTACACTTTAATAAAAAATGTACAGGTACTGCCAACTAACAAAAAAAGTCTTAAATCTTTGGGCTATTTGCCTACAGAGCCCTGAATCTCAATAGCATTGCAACACCTACTCTCCAGTACATTGCACTCACAATGAATAATGATGGGACAAGTAACAAGGAGATGAGGATGGACAATGAACATTCCAAGGAACAGAGAGAGTCTGCAACTGCAAGAATGAGAGTCCCATCCATCAGCCATATATGATCTAAGCCCCCTCTCAGTTAGAGGTGGAGTGGACATCACCATCCCAGAATCTTCTGGATTGGGGAATGAATGATGGACTACAGTAGACTTACTAGTATTGTACTATAGACTTTTTGTGATTCTAACAATGGAAGGACTTATATCATTGATGTGGAAACAGTGGCCACTGGAGGTTCTGAGGGGAGGGAGAGGGAAAAAGAGATGTAATATGGGGGCATTTTCAGGACTTTGGAATTGTCCTGAATGACATTGCAATGACAGGTACAGGCCATTATATATCTTTTGATAACTTACAAAATTGTGTGGGACAGAGTGTAAACTGCAATTTAAACACTAATCCCACTTAGTGGCAATACTCTAAAATGTTTTCATCAATTGTAATGAATGTGCCACACTAATGAAGGATGTTGTTAATGTGGGAAATTGTGTGAGGTGTGGGAAGCAGGGTATGTGGGAATTCCCTATATTTTCATGTAACATTTATGTAATCTAAATACCTTATTTAAAAAATATAAAATATATTTTTAAAAGTATATTTTAAAAAAGATAATTGAGTACTCTGAAGATTTGCAGGACTGTGGTTAAAATTTCAATGGTGGGAATATTCTTTTAGCAAATATGGCAGGGAAGATTATTAATGCAGAGCATTGGGGGTGGGGATATATACTGCCTGGGGCATGCCTCTATGAAAAATGAAAATGTTCATCTTGTCATAGTGTATTATCTCAGTGGGTCAAGACCCACACAACAAACAAGAAAATATTAAACTCCCATCCTGTGGAGTCCTGCTATGTTCTCAAATAGCGGGGCAAAAATCTTTCAAGATCCTAGGCAGTGCAGGAGACAATCAGAAACATTTTGGCCAATGTTGTCATTAAAATTGTTTTAATCTTAAATTTATCTCTACATCTAAAATCAGGCTAACTCGTCATATCAATCACTCAGTGGTATGTGATAAAACCAAGTTAGAATGTAATATTTGGTTTGCAGTAAATCACCTTAGCATTCTCAAATCAATGCTGGATGTGCATAGACAGATTTCTCCTTAGCAACAGGCATCTAATTATTTGCAAAAACCTTGAAAGCTTGTGACCCTTAGCAGTTGTACAAAGGAATAACAGACTTAGATGATTTTTCTTATTACACTATCTCAGTTTAAAACTGATGACCATGTTTGGTGAACAATCTAAATTAAGTGTCAGTATGGAGGCAAGAGTTTAAATCAAATAGCATAAGAATTAGAAAAATAATCAGTGACGTAATATTTTAGTTCTG